>JAPEVG010000510.1:0-20882 GCA_029747595.1 Trametes cubensis
ATTTGATCTTCCGATGATGTGGTGAAAAGAATAACTTGAATCAACCCAGTCTCTCTCCCCCCCCCCTCCCCCGGCGGACTCGCCATGGTTTACCGTCTCCACANGCGCTTGGACTTGGATCTCGCTCGTTGCCGCGCATCTAACCGTCTTTCGTGCCCGCTAGCCCTTGCTCTCTCGATACCCTAGGTAGTGATAAGGCTCTGTCGGCAGATGATGACTGGTAAGACGGCAATTTGCTCGCGCTCGGTTGTTGACTGCTGTCGTAAAGATACTGATTAGGTTACTTCTCTTCTACGCGACCTCTTTAGAATTGCACTATCCCTACTCTGGAACGCTAATACACGCCGTGTCGCCGCTTCTCCTCCAACCATCACACCCCTGGGGAGGAGAATGCCATCAGCATACCTCGCGGCCATGGTCGAGATTCTCTTACGTGACTTTCCTCACGGCCTCAGTCGCCTCACGAGGGACAGTTCGGTCCCATGGCTAGCGCTATGTCCCGAGGGTCCGTCCGGCCTACTCTTAGAACACACCTCTGTCCTGTGCTGACCCATCTTCTCCGCATATCATCAGAATGGCCATCCCCCAGTGTTCTCCGTTGCACCTTGATACTGACGACCGCGTCGAGGAGGCTTTGTATCTCACAGACGACGAAATCGCTCTATACTTCGAGCTGCGCGATGGGAGACTTTGGTCGTTATCGACTTATCCTCTTCCTGTTGATATTTTCGAGCGAATGGTGTGTCTCTTTCTATCAGCGGTTCTAGTTTGACGTCGACGACTCCGCCTACAGCGGCAGAATGAGCACTACGCGTTGCTGCGCATCGTAGGCCTGAACGATCGCGATTGCCTCACCGAACTGCAACGATGCCTCTCCGCACGCACGCTTGCCTCTAATACGGATATTGGGGTGCCTATTCGTGCATTAGACATGGGTACGGGTAATGGAAATTGGTAGGCCTATCGCGCCAACTTTGAGACCGTCATCTTGTCTCATGATCGTGCAGGGTTACGACCATGGCTGAGGCACTGCCTGAAGTACACTTCTACGGCATCGATATAGGTATGATTACCTCGATAAGAAAGGTGTTTTAACGAGTAATCGTTTCAACTCTGCAAGTCCCAATCTTCATGCGCAGTGCCCCTCCAAACGTGTGGTTCGAAATTCAGGATTTCAATCGCGGTTTCTGCTATCCGCCTGAATATATGGACGTCGTTCATGCGCAGGACATATCACTGGGGGCGAGTATGTTTTGCGACTTGAGTTTCACCCCTCTGATACTCGCTACCTCGGAAACCAGGTTGAATACTACCCCAACCTCATAGCAGAGGCTGCACGAATCCTCAAGCATGGCGGGATCCTTTCCATCTGTGAATGGACCAGATCTATTCACATCAACGATGGAAGCGAGATTATGCACAGCGCGCCGCGAGCGTGTGCATTCCTCAAGGCCCTTGGAGAGCGTCTCGATGCATATGGCTACATAGGCCCTGTGTTGGAATTAGTGAAGTCCGCAGTCGATCAGGAACCGAGTCTCGCTGCGCTGCACCGTATATTTTGGGTTCCCATCGGAGATTGGCCTGCCAACGGATTCGTCAAGTCTGTGGGTATCAGATATCGTCAGATTTTAGCGGGTTACGCGATCGCAGTGACCCCCTTCCTGAAACGGGACTTCTGTGCTGCATATGTCGATGGGCTAGTGGAGGGATTCATTAGTGATTTACATCGCGTTCGCGGCTTGAGCACCAGCTACTATTCTGGATACGCTACACGAACCTGAACCTGACTCCCTTATGTCTCCTTGCTTCGACATTCGACACTCATACTGCCATTGACAGTTGGAACGAAATACAATCTGATTCGACCGGTCTACTCTTGAAATAGATGCGAGTCCTTCCAGCCCAGAAGCTTAGAGAAGGGACACCCATCCCGCTCATGATCCCTACCATGACACCCCGTACAAACCAAGTCGCCCCTGTGGAAGCCCTGACGGCAAAAACTGTCCCGATACTGCGCGGCTCCCAGGATATCTCTCCATAAGCACCAGAGCTCGGGGGATGTAGTCGGTGAAGCGCAGTGTACGTTGACGGCCAATGGTTCCGAATCGGTGCCGCTTACGACCTTGACTTCGAGAGATCGCAGCAGAGTATCGATGATGCCTTCTGTTGAGCAGCCGCGGAATCGGGGGTTGTCCACGGCGAGCGAAGCAGTGAACATACGATACTTGGTCGACAGGAATGTCTGTTGGACGATTGCCATAAGCGCCAATTTGTCGCGTTTCGTGAAACCTCGGAGAGTGAATAGAAACTCTGGGATCCGGGGGGCAAAATTGTACGCAAAGAACGAAATTGAATCCGTCGACCAGCAAATCTGGGCCTTCAACTTCGATGCAGCTGCTTCGGTGAGATTGTACGCGAAGTACGTTGCGGGAAGGGGAAAATGAAGTCGATCCTGTTCGTCTCGCCCGACGATAGGCGCAGCAACCTCTACGGTACGACATCCGGTAATTGCAACCAAGGCGGAGCGCAATCCGTTGGTGATGAATTGGGCCCTCCCTACCGTCGGATAGCCCATTCCGTGGATTTGAAGAGCCGCGGAGGTGGACTGTCGGTGATTGAGCCAGTCTCGATGTTGATCAGGATGTAGATTGCGTGTCAAGAAGAATGGATCCGAATGATGTATGAGGGGAAACCCGTCGAGAGGGAGTGGGAGATAGATCGGAGAAAACGAGGAAGGGCGGCGGACAGGGAAGGGTGATGATGGGCGATTCTGGGGCGCATCGTTGCTCGTATGCAGGAGAGGCCTATCAGAAATGGAGCTGCCAGTGGCGTCCGCCATTGCGTGCGGATCTGAAGGCAGAGAAGTATTTCCATCGACAGCGCCCATGGCAGAGACCACCCCGGACGTAGGATGGGAATTCAGCTGAGAGGATGCTCGTGGTCCAAGGACGGATGGCGCCGCAGCATCGAGGAGCATTGCGTCGTCGTCCGTGGCCTCATGATCTCCTACAACGGAAGCATGTGTGCTGGGCGATGCTCCTTGCTCTTGGCCCGAGCTACCGTCAGTGGTGACAATTGCTTGTTGGACGCGAGAAGTCGACCCTGGCATATCAGCAACCACCAAGGTATCTTCAGAGGGGTCGACAGTGCGCAGTCTCACTCGAGCCCTCAAGCCCGACCTCGTATGCTGCGCACCCAGTGATGGAGTCGTGAGAGGGCTTCTGTCTATAGTGCATGTTAGTCAAGGATAGCCAGATTAAATTGAGGAATGAATACCAACCAGCACTTCCATCATCGGGGTCATCCATGGAGTTGGAACGAGGACGTTTCTGCCTAGCACTGGGCACGTCTGGCGGCCTATATATGGTGGTCTCGAGGGAGACGGGAGACGACATGTTGGTGGGGTGACTGGCGATACGAAGACCGTCGATGACCGCTTCCAGTGCTTTTTAGCCTAGCATGTTACACGGTGACTGTCAATTTGCAACAGCCGAGACTGGAAAGAAGCTGTGCGGTCGATTTCTTCGACATCCCGTGGGAGGAGGAGAAGGAGGAAATACCTCTCCCACGCTGATCGATCAATTGTCGACGGGCCACTTTCAATTGGGATTTGGTAGGAACATCTGTTGATAGAACTTGGCCCTGCGCATACTCACAAAGAGACCGTGCTCCGACGTACATCCTCTGTGCATGTGATATGTCATGGCAGGTGTCCCTTTTCGTGAGTGTCACAATCGCAAGTGTCACTTGCCTAGATGGCATACTAGCCAATTCGCCTTCCGCCCGTGGACCCTCCCTGCACTCTTTGACATTGTGCCCCAGTCCTCAACGTGTCCGGCGAGTACCGAGAAAGCGAGGCATAGTGCAGGGTGTAACGAATAAGTTGAAGTGCGTCGACGGAAACGAAGGCGAGGTGGCCGCGCATCATCCTGCGCTGTTTCTTGTGGGCCAAACACAGTTTCATTGCATTGAAAGACAGCTTGGAATATCGAGTGGGCGATATGCGGAGGACGATTCGAACCCTCCCTCGATAATTCGGAAGGCCGGCGCCTGCCTCAGAAGAGGCGCCCATAAACAACCGAGAAAGGCGCTCGAAGCCTAATGTTGAACTCGACTTCTTCCTCCTCCTGAGGGGCGTGTGCGTGAGTCCTGACCGCTACGGTGATAGCATGCTGCCGCTGGACTAGAATGCTCCTCTCTGATCAACGTCAACCAATGGTTACCGACCACGGGCCCTAGTCTCTTAAAAAGAACATGACACGTCACAGTCTCCGCCCTCGCTTGCCCCTCCAGGCCTGTACCATTGGGTTTCACTCTCGTGCCGCATAGCGCTCGAAGCTCCTTCATCGCAGATTTTAGGATGGATGCACCGGGCGTAGCTCAGGTACGAGAAATTACGCTTACTGCGCGTCGACACGTTCGCGCGCGCATGAATCTCTATCCTGCGGAGCTTGACCCTTAATTNCCCCANCCCGCCCTCACGCCCACGCAAGGCCTTCCCAGCTCTGTCTCTCAAGACTTCCAACTCACGAGCTGATCAACGGTATACAAGGTGACCGCGGAGACAAATAGTACCCTATCCCGCAACTCGCGAGCACGCCTTAAGCCGGCCGCATATGCACTGGTGGTAGTTCGATCTTTCTCCCGTTTGCTGTACCACGTGCTGAGATATTTCGACGGGCTTCTTGACCTTCGGTCCATTCCCAATTCAACCTCGCCAGTAGTGATTGACCGAACACGCAGACAGCCACCTGTGCCCTGCCGGATATTGTATCACCAACAGCGGTGGTCAGAAATGCGGTCGAACAGTACGGAATCGGGACGTACCCTCCATCATGCTTTCCTCTGCCTCGCTCCGTTCTCACCGCCGACAGCTGTCTATCTTCAAGTCAGTTGCTCTACAACTCGTACCCGCTTGCCTGATGCATATATACATACATCTTATTGCCTGATGTCTTTGGCTGCGGACACATCCAAGTCGTCATTCATCGCGCCCATGCCACCTCTGGAGCTGATCTTCGTGCAGCCGAGGAAGTAGGCGTATCAAAGGTATACAAGTGCTTGTGATTTCGTATGAAGAACTAACGTGCACTAGCTGACGACACGCATTGGTGAAATGATTATGGAATCGTAAGCAACGTGTACCTCGTTCCGCTCGATCATGCTTTTGTCTGCCCTGCGCTCTCCGTCTCCACTAGTTGATTTCCTAAACGTGCTTTCCCCTCCTCTCGTGACTATGCTCGCACTGTTTATGGCTAGGCCTCGTTACTTGGTGGAACTTTTCTGCTGAAAGGCGCCTTGGGAAGACTCTTGGTACTTGTGCTTGGGTCGGCTTGAGGTACGTAACGTAGCTTCTTTCGGAGTGTGTCGAGTTGCATGAACATCTCCTTCCAATTGCAAGTTGTACGCCTTAGTTCCTCGAGAAGTGCTCCGGGCGCTGTGCAAGCTCTATGAACAAGGGCTGCTTAGTCTGAGGCATTTTTGTTCCGGCTCGTGCGCGTGGCACGCACCGGCACGGCGACCTAAGCTGCCCACGACTGGAGATAGCTCCCCTCTTCCTGACCGCGTACGGAAAGTCGCTGGCGCGCAGCTTGCCAAGCTCGCGAAGCAGCCTGACTCGAAGGACCCTCTGGACCTTCAAGGTATTTCAAACCGGTGGTGCCCTGCGGATGATCGTCAGTCGCTTGAATGCCAAAAAGATCGTGGGCGTGCAGCACCCACGCTTACTCAACGGTCTACGAGAATCATAACAACCCGAGCTCGAATGACGGTGGTCGTACACATCGGGGGCGCGGGGACGACTCGCAGCTCCCGCCATCATGCGTAGGACGCGCCGCGGCGCGAGCCGCATTTTAAGGAAGATGCGCCCGCCGAGCGTGAAGTCGGTGGTGTTATCGTCGGAGGTCCTTAGAACAACGGAGTACGCCTGCGGTAGGCGTAGACGCGGAGCTGAGACGGACCGGTGTAATATGCGGATAACAAGTGAGGAGGCCCAACTTGCGCCCCGCTGTGCACCTACGCGAGGTGCCCTAGTAGTAGTGGTGGTACAATACTGATAAGATAACATTGATGCGCTTAGTACGTCCGTACTGGTACAATATATCGGGATCCAAGTCCCGATCCCTCTAGTTCGGAGCGCCCTCCGCCTTGCGCACGCTTCGGCGCGCCTTTGGGTTCGAGGGTCTGCGCCGAGTCCTTCCTCCTCCGTCATATCTTGTTGCTCCCTTGACTGCGTTGGAAAGAGTGGACTTCCTCAATTTCTCCCGTATACGCGCACTTCTGTATAGTATCAGCCAGATACCGACGCATGGGTAAACGCTATCATTACCTACGAAGGCTTGGAGTCTGTGGCGGGAACAGCTCCACGCAACTTGTCAGTGTTTTCTCTGGGTCGCCGGCGTATGATCTAAGGTACACCGTTTGAGCCAGCTAATAGTGAACAGAATGACGAACTTGCCGCTCAGCTTCGGGATCTTCGGTATCCAGGTCACCATATTCAGGATACTGGAGCTCGGACTCGACCACAGCGTCGGAAGAGGACTCTTTCCCCGCCGGAGTGCCCACGTAGATATCTGAAGCTGAAACGGAAGCCATGATGCTGCAGGTGTACGGATTGACAGTGTAGTGAGGCGGTCGATCTCGCTATGCTCATAGGTGGCCCTTATATGAGTTTTTCGGACGGCAGCAGCAGCCCTGGATCTATTATAATCAAAATATGGCTCACAATGAGGAATCAGCTCCGCAGGCAGCGCGCTTCGCCGTAACCCGACATTTCCGCGGTATGTCCTCGGCCAGTCTGCTCTACAACCGTGGCGCGTTGGTTCTATACTTCTGTGGGCTGAGGATAAGCATGTACGTCAGGCCTTTCCCGAACGTGAGCAACACGAAACAAAATGATATCCGGCTAGCGCGGATCCGATGGGTGGCCAAACAGTCGAAGTGTGGACCGGCACCTGCATCTCCAGGATCAAGCCATGCGGACACAGAAGTCCCTAATGGCTCTGCACAAATGCGCACCAACCCGCGTTCATGAGATACGACCGAGTAGCTAGTCCGCGCACAATACCATATTGGGCGATCAAGCATATAATATATAAAGACTGACGCCATGGCCCGATCCGCTAATACACTGCCTTTCATCATCCTGCCCCCCTTGTGAACATCATGTCATTCGTGAGCCTCCGCATTTGTCACGCCTACGCCTCCTCACAGCCCTCGACAGCAAATCATCATGCAGATCGAGCTCATTTATGACACCGTATTCTCTTTCCTTCCCCCAAAGGATCTAGTCACGTTTGCCAAGGTCTCTCGCGCTCTTCGCTCAGCCGTTTTCGACTACTTTGGGCACGCCTATGCTCCACACCGCCTACTCTCGCGTTTTGTGCAAGATGTGGACGCGTTTCGCAACTTGCAAGCCCGCACTGCTACCCTGATATCTGGGTTGGCAGCACTCGACTTTTTCAAGAGATCGTCACACCTCTCCGATACGCTTGAACTTTACGTTCATTTCATCCATCGTCGCGAAGTTGTGCTATGGTTCGCCCAGAGGGGCTATCAGTTCCTCCCCTCCGATACGCAATCGCAAGATTTGGAGTACACCGTTACTGAGGGTTTAGTGCAACTGAACGATATGAGTTATGGCATTGCTGGGACGTTCCTCTTCAGCAAGGACGGAAGTGAGGCTGCGACAGTGCGTATCATCGTTGCGGCGAGAGGTCCGATGGAGGTCATCCTGAGGTTCTACTCAAGTGAGTACGCTACGGATTACACGAAATGTTCTACTGAATTTGACTTCCGGAAGCCTGCATGCTGAATGTCATATCTTACGAAAAGGCATACTGCATCTTCCCTCGAGCCACCTTACACGAGAATTGTGCGCTACGCAACCGCGCTCCGGAGGGCGTGTACATCTATTCGAAAAGGGAAGTGGAGAAATATGAGTCGCGAGGAATCACGATGATGGATGAGGTGGATCCCGCGGAGCAAACACGCTCCGACTCCTCCTCGACGTTCGCACTGGGATGGAGATGGATCGACGATGGAGCAAGTTGGGTCATCAAACTCGACACGCAACGAATTACTACATTACCAACAACAAACGAAGTATCAACTCCCCTCAGATATGACCCTGTTACGATAAGCGGTTTCTCTTTGCGATTTGACACGACCAGGAAGGCACGCTTGCAATACACGATAATCGACGGACCGACAACTAAGTATTCCTACGTGTTGGGTGATCAGGACCTCATCGAACAACTAATCGATGCTGTGTTCTGTCGAAGCCCTGTATGGGACGATAAGTAGTAAGTGGATTGATTCCAGCGCGCAGAGTAATGGCTCATCACCCTCCGCCTACTTCAAAGTTACGACGGGGATTTTCGCGACATGTGCCGAGAAATTCTGGCTGGCATAGTCCACTTTCAAGAGGAAACCATGGCACGCTTGGCAGTGATGTAGATCGATCACGGAACTTGTACTGATCAAGTACGTCTAAAACTTCCCAAGGCTGCAGGTCATCGATAAATGTAAAATGCACGTCTGAAAGGAGACTGCGACGCTGATACATCGTGATACAGGTCAAGATTGACGCGCGATATAGGGTGCGCGGTCACCCTACCTACCAAGTTTCCTCCGCGCGATCCCTCTCCCATTGCTCCCTCTCCATTTTCTGTGCGGTATTGTTTTCTATTCTCTTGTTCCAGTGAAAGCTCGATGTATCTACTCAGAACAGCAGCCAAAGATACCTTGCCATTAAGCGACTTGTTCCGAGGGTCGGCCCCAGGTTCTCGCCTACAGGTAAGTGTCCTGACTAGAGGTCAACGTCCCATCCGAAAGGCAGAGTCCGTCTGGGCGCCAATAATCGGCGGCACGGCAGAGTTAGCGCTTAATCCCGCCCTCGCGCGCAAGAAGGCGCGACGCTGCGCGATCTTGTTTGCGCCGTTGCGAAGACATCGAGCCCACGCGCGCAGACCCTGGGAGAATAGAAACACAGTATATGCATTCAATAGGGTATATGATAGGAATTAATGTGACCTTTGTTTGATCAGGAAGGCGCCAGGGAGGCCCTTCAAGTGATATCCTTAGTGCGCAGAGTCGTATGAGAGCGCAGTAGAGGTCATTGTCTGTATATCTTGCATACATACAGCATATGGAGCATATAACTGCTCTCGCGCGCATGTTTGATGTCTTCGCAGCGGCGCGAACAAGATCGCGCAGTGTCGCGCCTTCTCGCGCGAGGGCGGGATTAGGCGCTAAGTCTGCCGTGTCGCCGATTATTGGCGCCCAGACGGAATCCGAAAGGCTCTGCCTTTCGGGTGGGACGTTAACCTCTACTTGTGTCCTTTGCGCTGGGTTTCCTTACGCGACATCGCATCTGTATCTGCGTCTGGCAACTTGTACTAGCGTCTTCGTAAGTCCGATTCATTCACTGAATCAGCGTGCGCAAATGTGTACGCGTCGAGAGTGCCCAACAGCTATCGACTCGACGACCTTACTCACAATCTCGATAGTCTCGTCTTAGCGTGCGCGAACGCGAGGCGCGCTACAGGGCGACTAGTCAGGCGAAACAGGTCTTTGTGGCGACTACGGTGTGGACCGAGATCGCTGACACAGTTGACCTAAATTGACCATATGGCGGGGGCCAAGGTGGACAGTTTCTGTACAGCTCTCGCCGCAAGGCACATATGGTGCATCTTGCGTCAGTTTTTGACAGGCCATATACTTCGGACTGCATTCATTCCGGGTACTTGCGCATAGAGCCGGAGCGCTATCCCTGATCGATCAGATGTGAAATAGGCCGTTGCCAAAGGTCCGTTGCTGGCAAGTTGAACAATAAGATTCAGATGTTCATTCATCGCCGAATTAGGTCTACAATAGCACCCCACGATCGCTTTCTTCAACGTTTTGGGCAAGTTCGACATTCCAACGCTCGGCCCCCAAGTTTTCTGACCCGGACAACGGCTTGATTTGCTTGGATTCCCCTCCCCCTCCTCACCGCGCCCCTCTCAATCGATCTCTCTACCGTCACTATGAATCGCGCACACTCCTCGCTACCTACATCCGTCGAACCTCCTCATGTCAGGCCTATAGACGAATCGGTGCCACGGTACGAACCCCGCGCGCGCACCCGTTCCTTCTGCACATCCTGATCCTCGACGTTTCTTAGTGTGGATATACCGATGGACAACTTGGAACTCTGCGGTTGGTTGTCTTCGCGCACTCGTTTTCGACAAGCGGCCGAGTCCATTGCGTGTTACTCTCTCATCTGGGTGAGTTCCTTCTACCGCATTCCTTGTCAAGCGACCAAGCTCAACCATCTCATGAGGGCGATGAAACGGTACTGTTTTTGTATGGGTTCTCCGTTCCATCTGTTCGCAAGCCGTCTCGTTCGAGCTATAGAAGTAAATTCATGACGACCTAGGTCATCAGTCACCCCGTACCTATCGAGCTGCACCCTTTCTCTTGGTTGCCGTACTCATGAATTTCACCGGGTCTACACCTTTTCTCTCATCATCCGAGCACAATAGTATGCATTTGAGAACGATTAACGCTTCCAGTAGCTCTCAATGTCAGCTTGATTCTACTTCAGTAGCGAGCCTGACTTGGCCACTGAGATATAATTACTAGGCCAGTCTAGCTCACAGCCGTCCGCGGCGAGCCTGGTTTTCTCTATAACTTACGTATCGGCATCCCCTTATCTTTGTAGCCTTAGGTTCATAGAGTCTTCTCCGGCCTTCCTTGGTTCTCGCTTCCTATTTGCGAGTGGTACTTCCGTCAACTTCTATCAAGTTCATGTTATCACGCTGCAGTTCGTTTCACGTTATTGATCACCAGCTCAATCGGTTTCCTCAATCTTGTTACACGGAACCATAGCCAACAGCACGGAAACGATGAGGATATTCAAGACCCTCGCTAGTGCCTGGATTATGCACTGTGGGCGTATCCTTCGTTCTGGAAATATACAAAGGTTAACAAGCGTAGATCACGAAAAGCGGAGGAACACAAGCCGTGCCTGCTTGGGGAGTATCGACTCCATTAGAACCCTCTTCGTCCTGTCTTCCACGCGAAGGCGTGGTTTGCGACGGAACCTGCCAATCATCTATATCTGCTCCTTCGAATGCTTGTTCATGCGAGTGATTGCTATGATCGTTTTCGTAGCATTCAACCCGAAGATACACAACCCGGCGTCGACAGATCAACCCACCATGAAGCTTCGTCGAACATTTCCACGGTTGCCATATCGGCTGATGCCAATCTCCTGAGATAGTGTCAGGTCGAGGGTATTGCAGTACACACGTAGACCAACCAATCATCTACGTATGACGCTACCGAGTTTTCGTCTGGTAGATCTCCCCCGTTACTATGGACTGCGCGATGTATCAATCACACATAACACGAAGAGTGTAGCTAAAACACATTACCTTCCCATATCTCGAGGCCTGTTGCGCTAGCAAGGACTATCGTTTGTTCTAACGTACCATCTTGAGGCGACAAATCCTCACTTGGCAGAGCAAGCAAGCCAGCGACTTTGCCTACAGTTAGTTAGCTATCGATCTCACCACATATCATACATACTCACTGTTACTTGATCGGAAGACCCCTTTGCATGTCCAGGAGGTAACGTCCCAGACCTGGATTTCTCCGCTTTCCATACAACAGAGCAGTATTCCGCCTTCAGCAGCGGACAGGAATGTGAATGGCCCTTTACGTAGCTCTTGCGACGACAAGGGTGTATAGCGACCTGGATGCTCCTGGTATGTAGAGAGGGAGAGGGTGTGGACGCTATGAAGTTCCAGCATCTTCCGATTCCCGGTGATGAACTGGTCACTGTTGGTGAACGTTACGAAGTCTCTGAAGAGATATAGCTATACGTATATACGTGCGAACTACACTCGGGTGACGAACTCACATCTGGTCCGCAATTCTCGTCTCCATTACGACAACGGCTTGCTGGACGTCGTATTCAACTCTACAAGGCGTGCGTGGGTGATAGAAACCCTTAATCAAGTAGGGCATACGCACATCTTCCCTTGATTCTGGTAAAACAAGAATATTCGACTTGTGCCGGTATTGAATTCGATGTGTGTAATGACTGCATGATCCAAAGTGGAGCGTAGCCCTCCCAGAGCTGTGACTGTAATAGCGTGTAACTACGTCAGCATCTTTCTGCGCCAGCTAAGCAGAGCGTACCTCTCTCGCCCAGAAGCCACGTCCTGAGTGTATTGCCCGCAGCGACGGCGAGAAGCCTCTGGCTGTCCTCGTATGCAACCATGCCGGACGTCATCGGTGAGACATCCGGGTATATCACCGTAACTCGAGTCATCTTCGCAGGAACGTAACTTGCATCTAATTTCCATATGCGCACTTTGCCATCGCGACAGAGGCAGGCCAAGGCAGGCTTCTCTTTCAATGCTGCCCAGCACATCGCAATCGGTGTAGTTTGCGATGCGATTCGTGCAACCTCCTCGAGCGATTGGCTACGTAGGAACACTATCGAGCCACCTGGACCTAGCGCAAATGTTTAGTGAACAAGGAAGAAGCCTTTCGACGAACCGATCTCACTGCAAGTGGCAAGGACTCGTCCATCAGGGCTTCGCAAAAGTAGATCCACGGGACGATCTAGTACATGAGTACGATAGACTTGCATGACCATTAACTCTGGTTCGCGCAAGTGCTGCGAGACGTGCGTGAAGGTTCGAGGTTTGAAATACAGTGACGTCAGCGAGGACTTACTGAACTTGTGCTGCTGAGAGGGAGTATTTCCAACAGAGCTCGAGATTGAGGGGGTGTCATGAGGACTAGGAGTTCTATCGTGAGCGCATTTTTGAGGGATCCATATATAGGATGTGACCTAGCCTAGTATTAGGACGTGTGTGGCTGTGGAGGAATCGAGCTGATTCCCGGATATATCTCAGCAACGAAGCGTCACACACACACCAGAGATTCCCACGCCGTCTTGTACGTAGTAGTTTGTACCAAGGCAGTGTTAGCCTCACCGGAGATCCAAATCCGCTACGTGTCCATGTCAGCCTCGAGTTATGTCACAGAAGCTAGGCACGTCCTGTAGCTCAAGGTAGCCCGCGTAGTACATGATGTAACATTACTTCCTCCTCCTCCCCCTCCTCACGTAAAGTTCTATGGCACCTGATTGGGCCTGCGGGTCAACTCTTGGATGCCGCATCACGGGTGGGTGCATTGAGAGCTCATAGCATTCAACTGTAGGCATATGTCGTTCCTGTTCCTCGATACCTACCCAAGAGATGAGATTTCGCTCGTATTGCTGACGCACTGTTACGCGCGCTGATTGCGGATTTCTTTCGGTCCTCTCTAATTGCCCGACAGCGTTGAGCCCTATGGGAGGCGATGTGTAGAGGACGTACCTCCCAGAACAACTGGAATGCACCGCCTTCGAGAGAACTGCATTAGTTGTCGCATAAACAGTCTCCGAGAGACGAAAAGGCCGACATGCACGCTCGACTAGAAGCATTTCTGGAGAATAACGGCCTAGCTCTCCCATCGGTCTGAGCTAGACATTTATCATGAGCGAACGCTGGAACCTATCCAGGCATACCTTTACATAGCGTGAGCTCGCGCCATCATCCTCACCGCCCATCATTCACACACGCATCGTACCGCGGTAAGCGCTTGGGTGTGAGCCACAGCAGCCCACCACAGAGAACTTTCGCGCAGTATGCGCAGGAATACGTCGCGTGAGTCACGTCAGATTAGCCGGGTCTTACACTACGGCGTCGTCCCTCCATAGGCGTCGCGCGCATGTTACCTAAGTGGTCAATAGAAATAGCACATACATTTCAATCGTCCCGACTCAGCCCTGCGGTGAACATACTGTACGAACGTTGCGCGAAGGAGAGTATAACATCTCTTTCTTGGCATGCTGCACGATGATTGAGGCGAAGTATGCATTCTCGGTGCCACCACCCCAGTGATTTTTGGGAGTCGGCTGAGACAGCCCCTCCACACGGCCACACGGAACTAGAGGAGCGTACTGTGCAACGGGTCGGCGCTCGAGCGCGAGCAAGAGACCCGAGAACGAGTGTGTATTCAAAAGATACCAGGGCGAGAGCGGAGGCGAGGGACGGCGCGAGATGGCGTGTTGTTGGTTCGTTTCCTAGAACGGGAGCGTATCGTGAGGAACGCAGATCCGAATATGGTCAAGTCACGTGTAGCGAGGCGGTTACACAGACCGTTCCCGCGCGGCACTTGTGGTGCCGCCACACCCATCACAGCAGCTGCTTCCGTCCGGCGTCACGGATCCGCTCTATATCCATTCCAATTGTCTGCAGACCAGCTTAGGAGCCGAAAGCGGAAGTAAGTCACAATAACCAGCGTTTAGAGCCGCCAGCGGCGTCCGTAACGATCCACCCGTGCCGTTGCAAATCCCAGGAGATGGACGTGAATGTCATAACAACATAAGGACTAACCCATAAGGCTCACCTACAAAGAAGGTTTGAACCTGGATCCCCCTAATACGTCCCGAAGAGCTATCGCAGCGAGCCCGCCTACATTGACGGCGCTCTTACCATTTGCGAACACTTCGAGCTCGCCGTTCGCCTGTCCGACGTCGTTGAGGTGGACGCGCCGGCTGATCGTCGTGCGTGCTCGAGACCTTTGGTGCGACGATTATAGTTAGTTGCTCCTCGGCGACAATAATCAGTACTCATGGCATCACGGATAGGTCGGCTGGTGAAGGATCTAACTCCTCTGGGCGCACAAATGCATACCCATTGTGTAGAAGACTATCTTGGCGGATTGACCACCTCTCATCAAGTGCGTTTGATTGATCGATGAAGATGACATTGTCTGCGCGCTGCACCCTACTATTCTCATGCACAAATCCCAACACGATCTGGCAAGTAGTCAGTGCTGCGTTTAGATGGCGCGCAACCATAAAAGCAGTCGGTGTGTCAAGTACTGGGGACACGCAGTACCCTTGGAATTGTCCTCTTCATCGACAACGCTATGTCTAACCAAGGGTCCGCTATCTTTCGTTCTTTACCTGCTCCTTAGAGCGCACTCTGATCGCCTGGTTTAGATCCATTCGCGTTCTGTTCTCCAGCGAGAATGCTTTCTTTGCATGGGACCCTATGACTTTGGGCGTGGACGCGGCATGTTTGTCATGGATTCGTATCCATATTGCTGTCGCCGACTTTGCGCTCGATACGCGTACGTACCTCCATGTGCTGTCGAGACACGCGTGTTGATCTCATACATCTTTACACTGATAGTGCGTTCCATGATCAACAAGAGTAATGGCGCCGTCAGCACTCAACACCACCAGCCGAATATGAGGATGATGACCCATGTCAATGCCAACCAGGTACGATCACGCCTCAATGCTTCGTAGCGTCTTGCTCAATGTTGGTATAGTCCAAGTTCTCTCTGACGGTTTCGGTCCCTCGTCAAGGGGGCTCAACTATCGGCTATATCCGATTCCTCACCTATCAAGACTATGAACGCTACATTTATGCATTGGCGGCCATGAGTAACCGTGCTAAAGCTAGTGTTCAGAGCTCTGCAAGAGCTATCATGCTTTCCCCCGCGAAGGAATCGCGGGTCAATACCGCGACGGGAACGCACAGTCAGGGATCGTCCGTCGACAAGGCGGCTAGGGTGGCGGCGACTTCCCCCGAGTAAAGTCTGTTGTGTTAGTCTTGTAACTAGATGATATACCGACTGCGTTACCTGCAACATGAAGTAGTATGTATTTTCGGGGACGTCTTGCAATCTCGGTCACCAGAAGCTCGTCCCATTTCCTCAGTTACTGCCAGTAACATAGTACAGCGCGAGATTGCATTTGCATGAAAGTAGTCTGTGTCGAACGTGCCAAAACATTACCTGCTGGGGAATCGAACCCAAGACTCACCGGGATACAGGTAACGGATGTATCCGCAGCTACGAGCGGGAAGTTATTCTTCGCTGTGATGTAGGATACTTTTTCCTATCCAACGGTCGTGATTCCGCCGCAGGCACGCATAGTCTCCAATGAGGTCATGATCATCCCGGGGCCACTGAGCGCATGCACAGACCTCATTGCTTCCCAGAGGATGTACATGTGGACGCCGCTACGTGTAATAATGTCTCGTGCAACTCTCATTCACCCATTCATCATCATGTGTAACGTCCCGGCCACCTTCCGGCAAAGACTGCTCAGCCACCTGGGCGCTTATGGGACAGCGCCAATCCGATCGGCGCGGGCCTTTTAGCCACTACTATGCCTCTCATCCCAGCGCGCCACCCGCATTTCCCTCTTTCTACCCGCTACATATAATCCACTTACACTGTTCTTTGGTTCTCAATGCAATATGAATCGCGCAAACGAAGTGAGCCCCCATAACCCTTCTCTCCGTGTCGACACTCAGGCTCTGCCGTGTAGCAACATAGCTCTCCTCCATATGCATGGGCTCTCCGCAGCTCTATACCAGGGACCTTTCGCGACGTTGAGGAAACCACAAGCTCTCAATGGCATACACCTGCTCCTGAGCCGGAGAGCTTACCAATTGATCTTCCTCGCCGCTTCTCGGTCACCGCGTCCATGGCAGGCGTACCAAGCACATCTCACCACTCCAGCTTGATTTCCCCCGCATTTCGCGGTGTTGACGCAGATAAAACTTCTCAAGTGTCACATCGACCCTACTCATTCAGGCATCCCGAGCACAGACAGTCCTACCAGTCTCAGGATCATCATTTGTCGTTGGATGATAGCTCTGCAATGTCCAATGATCTGGTAAGTAGATTGCCGGTTCTCCCAGGAGACTTTCTGGCTTATATTTGCCAGTCACTCCACGGAATGTCTCGTTTACTTGCAGACTCCAATGCGGGCGGGATACGTCACGTCGATCACTTTGTACAAAGTGCTGCGCGAGGACTAGGTCATATGTCGATCACAGCCTCTTCCTCAAGCCACACAGAACCCGGCTGTGATGTATCGGTATGTCTGAGCCGCATCATGCACTTATATAGGCCTGAACCCGTTACGAGACGTATATGTATGCCAGCAGAGAAGGAGAGAAGGCTAAGCGGAGGGTTTTACATCCATCATCGCAGGTCAGAACGGTTTTGAAATTCAGGATGCAAGCTCATGTTTCGATAGATTCAACCCAAAAGTGTCCGTCTCAATAAAGGAAAGGCTCCTAATCGAGAGGTCCGTGCATTAGCACCACATATGTAATCTTGTCCTGAGAACGCCTGGGACATTCGTAGGATGCTTCTGAGTTTCCCATACGATCATCAGACCAAAGCAATGTCATGGTGGTTCCTGACACCGACCAGCTGCGGCCCGAGGAAGACTACGTATCTCCTGACGCTGTAATTGTATTCGCTTACTCCACACATTTCAGTACTCAAACATTCCCAGACTTCATCGCCGACCATTTTACCATGGTGGACAGTCGTGCCATATGTGACGTTTCCCTACGGCCTGTCCAATATTATCGAGAAGCTCGAGATGCCTACGGAATGCCCTGAATGGACGCAGGTGGTATGCGCCGCTACCATACTAGTAGCACGCGTGGAAGACTTGGTTGGTCTTAGAACATTCATTATCAGACAGGGCGAGCTGTTCATATCCTCGTAGCGAGACAGCAACTCAACGACGCGAATACCCAGACATGCAGACATAGAGGGCACAACATGCTCAGCGACAACATGGATTTTGCATTGGGTTCGCTTACAGCCGGCTCGGCGTCGCGCAGATCTACCCCAGGGAAGTATCATCTCTCCCGATTGCTTGATTCGTCCTTCAGACACATCGGCTGATGAATGGTGCCCATTTTGGCTTGAAAGCAGAAGACTAGTCTTCCAGACATTGTTGTCATTGAAGAACTGCGGTGTTCAGACACTGGACCTCGCAAGAACGGACGCACCGCTCACGATGCCATACGATGTCTGGTCTGCTTGGACCCGAGATGTACTGTGGAGTCTGTGGCAAATGATGCAAATGTGAGCTAACCATTGTCCTCAATGCCCAGTCGATGTTCTGACCTTCACGGTTAAGCGTCACCAATCGGAGCAAGCAGGTCCTCCTCGCTATCGATAGACTGGCTGTCAGGGAAGACGCCGTTCAGCGCTCTAATGATGTAGGACGTCCATCCAGCGAGCAACGCATCATCGATCACGCGGACCCGGGTTTACGTGCGAGCACACTCCGCGAACGTTTTACTCGAGAGCCGGTGCCACCCCAAATGTAAGAGCGAACCTCCATGCCAACGTAATTAGCTAAATCCGTGATAGCGGCGCACTTATCCACCCAGATCCATCACCAGTGACCCGGCCGCAGAAGAGGCTCATGTTGGATACTGTTGACGATCCGGATCCGAAACGTCTCAGAACGTCGTTGTTAGGCCACGAAGATCAGGACGAAATTGTGCTGAACCTCGGCACATGAAGGTGAGTGGGTTGGCGCTACGAAAGCGTGACAAATGGATATTCATACCGAAACATATGCTAACGTAGTTTCACTAAGGCAGCCTTTGCCGAAAGGTGGCCGGGACGTACATGAATGGGTGAATGAGAGTTGCACGAGACATTATTACACGTAGCGGCGTCCACATGTACATCATCTGGGAAGCAATGAGGTCTGTGCATGCGCTCAGTGGCCCCGGGACGATCATGACCTTATTGGAGACTATGCGTGCCTGCGGAATCACGACCGTTGGATAGGAAAAAGTATCCTACATCACAACGAGAATACAAGCATGTAGATAGCTACACACGAGAAGAGCCGGTGTATGTATGATTCGATATCGTTAACCGTACACAGCTCGAACAACGGAAAACGAAGTGCGTGCTTACATACTGGTTGCGTCCGCGGAGGGCTAGAGTGCAAGGATTACGAGCTGGCTCCGCCGTTGGTGCTTGCATCAAACTGCTCGGCGCACCAGCCCGAACAGCTCGTGGTAAGGCCATAGTCGAGCTGGGAGGAGGGGAAGCAGAGCGGCGAGTTGATTTTATTTGACACGGCTGACACGAATCCACTTGTCCAGACGAGTGTGGCGGTGAGGTCTGCACCAAATGTGAACGGTAGAGCGATCAATCGCGCGCCAAACATCTAGCGGTATCTAGGTGAGGATACTGAAAAAGCGGAGGGGGAGAGCTCAGCAATTCACGCGGTCCCGGCGCGTAGGTTGTCCTGGGTTACAGAAGACCGAGCGTCATTACGTCCGTCGAATTCATATGAATGTCGTCGGTTGACTACGAAAGATCGAATACCATTTGTATAAGTCGAGAGGTGAACGAGGGGCGAGAGCAAGGACACTCACCAGCTAATCCAACGCAGCGGTATTACGCGATCTCCCGGGAGGAGTGGACCTTAGGTCAAGTACTTGATCCTCTATGTCGTCCGAATACTGCGTTCTCGTTGAGTATGCCATGAGCGATGGGTTTCTCCAGACAGCGGGAGCAAAATGATATACGGGGACGTAGAAGAATGTCAGCAAAAGGAGAGACGATGTAGGAGATCAAGAGTGTAAGAGTAAGGATGAGAGCAAGAAAGCGTGCCCAGTATAGGAGAAGGGCAGAGCGAGACAAGAGCAAGCACATGAAAATATGGTGGAGGGTTAGTGGGTTGGGAAGTGTATAGCAATCGGAGAGCCCTTGCTCGCACGCTCCGGCGACTCGCGCTGTCGATAATCGTGGCAAAATCCCCCTTCCCCCTCCCCGCTTCTTCCTCTCTTCCTCCTTTCATCAACTATTGCCTCGCATCAAGCCCTCTAATTTCCTCATTCAATGCTCAGTTCATATGGCCTCTGCAGAGGAGCGAAATCGGGGGCCTAGTCTCGCGGTCGACAGCTATGGCCATCAGCTGTCCTTCTACTCTGGAGATGGGGAGATGACCGGTATCATCAGCATGCTACGCCTGCCCAGAGCCATTCATCGTCGTCGTACATGGGTACGTAGTTCATCATGACCAGTTGGCCACAAAACAAGCGGCTGAAGGATAAGCTCCCAGAAACTGCTATTGGAAACAGATCTCGTCTCCCCAGCTTTGGCGTGCTACATTGCTTCCGACTAGGCCCGGTGAGAAGTACAACAAGAGTATGACCGCGTACCAACGCCGTACCACTGCACGCACCTTGGCGAAGTGCGAGTGTTAATCTCGTGATGATTTCACTGTGCCGGCCGCCGCCGCTCGCTCGACGTCACCCCGTGTTGTTGGTGGCATATTGCTTGCGTTGCCAAGAATCTTCAGATGTTGTTATTAGGTGCTCTCGAGCTGAAGTTCTCGCCGTTTGTCCACCTATGCGAACCATTCGCATCCTGCCAAGGTATCCGATTGAACTCGATCAATGTCAGGGTGCCTCAGTCTGAGGTCAATTGGTTCGAAGATCCATCACTTACTGCGGTCTGCCCCTGTGCTGCTCCTTGCGCTGCCAAATTCGTCCTATCCGTTCATATCTATGCAGCATTAGCAGCAGCAGCAGCAGCAGCAGCAGCAGCAGCAAGTAGTAGACAATGTCGCCCACAGACTCGTGCTGAGTCGAGTGCCACGTGAGTCAGATATTCCCGGCATGCCCGATTCGAACGCCCAGCTTGTCCGCGAGTGGTGGCTTGTTTGTCCATCGTGACAGAACGCTATTGCGATGTGACACATATTATTGTCACATTTGATCTTCCGATGATGTGGTGAAAAGAATAACTTGAATCAACCCAGTCTCTCTCTCCCCCCCCCTCCCCCGGCGGACTCGCCATNGTTTACCGTCTCCACANGCGCTTGGACTTGGATCTCGCTCGTTGCCGCGCATCTAACCGTCTTTCGTGCCCGCTAGCCCTTGCTCTCTCGATACCCTAGGTAGTGATAAGGCTCTGTCGGCAGATGATGACTGGTAAGACGGCAATTTGCTCGCGCTCGGTTGTTGACTGCTGTC
>JAPEVG010000511.1:0-20866 GCA_029747595.1 Trametes cubensis
ATACCTCGCATTTCTCGCAGGCCGCCCGCCAAAAAAAAATTCCATCACGTGATGTATAGGAATGTAAAATGTAAGGGCCTGTCCAGCTGCACGCCGACCGACGATGCGCTCCGCTCCGAAACGATGGATTACTATAACAAGTAGGTTAGGCGCCCGGATCTCATGGCCCGCTCAACCGCGCTTGGGGAGGGGACAGGACGTTACTCTTACCAGGGCGCTTGGTACATCGTTCGGTCTCGACCGTCATTCAACAGCCAATGAGAGGGCGCAAATCATCACGAAAAGCACGAGACGCTCGCGGGCGAGCAGGTCGTCACAGAGGCTCACAATGGATGACTTCCCGTAAGGATTTAGAGCGCGTAGATTTCTCTAGATCATGTAGCGGAGTTTGAATTGATGTGAAGGTGGAGCCGTCTCTAAACCGTAAGCTGCTACACGATAGCTCTAAATCTAGAGTCACGACTCTATCCCACTTGCGTTCGCACTTCGTAATCTGGTGCTTGCAGCCGTCAACTCATGCTCCCTTCATGGTACTACGCTCTGGACGACTCGTCAGATGAAGAATTCGAAGAAGAGCTCGAAGAAGACGCTCTACTGGCCGCCGCTGCCTTGGTCGCTGGTGCGGCAATGAGCCGACAACGCCGCATAGAACAGCGTTTNCCCCCGTCGACGCTACCTCCGCCGCCCACAACTTCTGCCAAACCCGAGGGTGGGAACCCCATGGCAAGTTCTATACAATAGTCAAGATGATCGCGCGTTCATTACCACCATGGGACTCGACTGCGCAACATTCAACTACATCCTGCACAACGGCTTCGCACGGCGGTGGGACCACTCCACAATCCCTCGTGGCGATACCAACCCTCATGGCCGCCCTCGCCTCGGTCGTCGCTCGCTCGACGCAGCAGGTGCGCTTGGTCTCATATACCATCACTTGACCTCAGCAATGCCGGACACCGCACTTCAACAAATATTTGCCCTCATCCCAACAACTGTCGCTCGATATCGCGCCTTCGCGCTGGTGATTCTGCGGGACACGCTGCGTGAGCTTCCTGAAGCTCAGGTCATCTGGTGGGAATCGGTGGAGGAGTGCGAGGAGGATTCATTGTTGATTACGCGGCGGCATTCGCTCCTGTACGGTGCTATTGGGAGTATTGATGGGTTGAATCTGTTGACGGCGGAGTCGGACGACCCAGAGCTCGAGAACGCAACTTACAATGGGTGGCTGCACGGCCACTACACCAGTTGCGTTCTTGTTTTTTCTCCTCGAGGTATGCACAGGTCTTCGTTTTCTATCGGTCTTCNTTTCTTTCATATCTCGGTTTNCGAGTCCCCTCTCTTTTATTTCCCGGTCTTCTTTCTGTTCTCGGCCCTCCATTTTTCGCTCGGTCTGNTTTTTTTTTGCTTGGTTTTTCACGGATTCCTTCTGACAACGAAATGACAGGTCTAATCAGAGGTTGTGTCTTCAACGCCCCAGGTAGCTGGCACGACGCCAAAGTTGCTCGCCCTATCTACAACAAGCTGCAGGACGAGACCCCCCCCTGGCTACTTCCTCATTGCTGACACCGCCTTTCCTCGGGGAGCATCGCACATTGCGGGTCGGATTCAAGCTCCAATGAAGAGCAACCAGCAGCTTCCGCTTGATGCCGCCGAACGTGAGACTCAACTTGCTCGCAACCGTCAACTGGTGTCATACCGCCAAACAGCCGAGTGGGGCATGCGGCACTTCCGGGCAGGGTACGGTCGGTTGCGTCTACCGCTCGATATCTCAGATACGCAGGGCCGCGCAGATCTCTTAGAAGTCTGCATCCGATCTACGAACCTTAGGACTGAGCGGGTGGGGATTAATGAGATACAGACGGTCTACATGCGTGCTTGGCAGGAGGCGGAGGATGAGGATATTTGGGCAGATTTTGAGAATGTGGTGTTTGGAGAAATACGTAGACGTGACCGTGTTGCGAGGTTCCATCGGGTTGACATGAATACGTAGAAATTGTATACATATTCTAATTACATTTCGAACGTTCTATATCATGAATTATGAGATGGACCGTGACCGTCCAAACTTTGAGTGCGGCGACGAGTTGGTGTGAAGGTCACAGTGACCTCTGATGAGCCGAAGTCGCTGTCGAGCGTGTGGCGTGAACTTGCTGCAACGGATGCCAGTGTTTCGAGGGCAGGATTATTGGGGGTGCAGGGGCGATGCTGGACGCTGACTGAGGGAGAGGAAGATGCTGGTGGAGCGGGACTGTTCTCCGGAGGCATTCCAGGATTCCAGGAAAATGGGGGCATAGAGGCGCCACGCGTAGTCGGCAAGGGGAACCCCGGGCGACCAGTCACGGAGGACATCATATCGTAGATGTCAAGACGAGCTTGCAAGCGTGTTATCTCCGATGTCTGCTGCTGGAGTTGGAAATTGAGCGTCTGGATGCGCTCTACCAGCGCATCGTTGCGCGTACGAAGACTGTCATTCTCTTGAGTGAGACGAGCCACCTGGGCTTCAAGGAGACGCCGAGCGTAGCGTGCCTCGTAGCGTGACTCGCGTGCCTTGGGATCAAGTGCGACGGAGATCGAACTGAGAAGTTGTTGAGCCTGACCTTGACGGCGGCGAGGACCAGATGTGCTGTTGGCTACAGAGGACGGACTGCCACCCTTCGATTTCGAACGCGCCTGCGTCGCTGGTGGAGGCGAGTCAATGATCTCGACGTCATCCGAGGCTGAGTCTTCCGCCTCATCAGCTGCCGCAACGTCGTCCTCATCATCCTCCGGGTCCTGACGGGAGGATACTAAGTGGCGCCGTGCCTTATCGTCAAGCACTTGCACGCCTACCTTCGCCTCGATCTCTTGCTCAATGTCTAACACCTCTTGAAGATGTTCTGGGATCTCTGCGCTACCAGTTGGCTTTTTGCTGGCTTCTCGGAGGAGCTGTACATGCACGGTCAGCCATACATGCTCAAGGTATCATAGAGTTGAAGAGACATACCGCATCGAACTTGTTCCGTAAGGACTTTTCAGGCCTCTCAGGTCGTCCATGGGCGAGTGCCCACTTCTTGTAAGTTTCGGTGACCTTCTTCCATCCGTCTTGGCCTGCTGGGAGGACTTCGTGTATGATCTTCAACAGCTCCTTGATCTCAGGCTTGGTGTAGTTTACCGATCCGCTCTGCCGGCCAGCACGCGACGCGTCTGAGCCAGTGTTGGGCTTGCTGGCATGGGAGCTCTTTGATGTGATGGCTGCGTCCGGCTTTGTGACGACCTTGGCCTTCTTCGGAACCGATCTCGACGCACTGTCACTCGGGCTGGGCTCTGGGTCCACAGCGCGCCTTTTCCCCTTGTCCTGTTTCGGGGCAGGCTTAGTCCCCTCTGAGTCTTGGGAGGAGACAAACGGCAGAGCGTTCCTGATCTCCATGTCCGAGTCGTCCGATGATGGCTCAGGTGAGAAGATATGGCGAGATGACGATTTCTTGATGGGAGCCTGTGCAGGCGCAGAGGGTATAGCCGGTGCAGTTGGTGCCGGTGGAGGGTTGGGGGGTGGGGGCACGGGCATGGGGAAGCGCGGGTCATATTGACCGTATGGATACGAAGGGATGCCGCCAGCGGGTGAATGCGTTGGCTGAGGCAGCCCCGCTGCAGGGTGCTGGGAAGGGCGCGAAGATGATTGGCCCGGGTAGCTTCGCATCCCATTGGGATGACCGCTGGCTGGAGATCCTGACTGTGTTGCTGAAGATGAGTATAATAATTACATATAGTTGTGTGACTTACCTGCGACCCGTATGCATATTGCGAAGCTTGATGTGCCCAGTACTGAGAGAGGCCACCGGGATCGCCGTAGTCTTCGTTGTCTCCAGTAGAATCCATCAGCCTAGGTGTGGAAGGTTGTCGAGGGACAGTCGCAAATTGCAGCTAGAGCACGAGAGCGGGAGATGGGCGACAAAGCAGGGGAGCAGAAAGTGCCTGACTCGACGCGCGTCGTCGACGGAGGGCCCTGCAGGGCTCCCTGCATTTGTCCCTGGATGACGCTGTGGCGTTTCGTACGGCTTCCAAATCCGACAGGTGCCTTCCATTTCGGGTCGTTTAGAGCGGGCGCTAAATCTAGAANGGGGGGTCGACCCCCCCCTTCTAGATTTTGGGCGCTTTCAGGATCTAGAGAGCCCCTGCTCGAGGGTCGGAGTTTGGATCTCACTCGGTATCTCGGCAGACCTGCCATATTTGGTCACACTCCACAATCTAGAGCTGCACGGTCTTCCCTAAATCCTTACGGGAAGTCATCCAATCAAGTCACCATGGGTCACACGGGCCGCATTGCCGATCGTTTCGCAGCGGAGCGCATCGTCGGTCGGCGTGCAGCTGGACAGGCCCTAAACTCTGTTCTGCCCGGCCCTATCCCTCCTTCGTCTTTCCTTGCCCCGGCTTTGGTTAAGAATGCTTGCTGTCGCCGGGACATGTGGTGGGGGAGTTTCGGTGTCTACACAGTAGTCTTGCACAGTGAGCGCATCTTCTGTGTCTTCGCGCTTTGCGTTGGAGCATAACATTCCTCGCTCTGTCGACAACGACAATCAGACTGGTATCGCGTTTGTCACTACATCCGCTATTGTCATCCTCACCTGTACCTGTACCTGTACCTGTCCTGGACAATTTCCAAGGTCGCCTTTGACTTTGGACAATTGCCGTATCAATTAATGATATTGCCTACTATCCGTATGTCCTCCCTTCTTCGCGCGCATTCGTCAATCATACCTACCTCATAAGAGGTAGCGGGCTTTGCCGCTTGTCGGCGCTACCGACTTATGCTACCATACATACCACCAGAGATCTGGGAGATTGTGATCGCTGAGACATCCTAGTACCGGCGTCCTCCCGATCAAGCCCCCGTTCCGCCGAAACAAGGCGCACCTCGCTTCGTACTCCCTCGTGTGCAGACTATGGAGGCCCATTGCGCAAGCGCTGCTCTTCCAGGAGGTCGCGGTGACTCTCCGAGGCCGCAAATCACCAGGGGAGTTCCTCTCGTTTGTCCAGTCTTCGCCGCACATCGCTCGCTCCGTCCGCTCCCTCGTGTTGAGGGCAGACTGCCTTCCGAGCTGGATACGGGGAGAGGGCACGGAGATCAGCCACGAACTCGAACTCGAACTATGTCCTGCGGTGCTCCTGGAGATCCTCCACGTTTCCGGGGATCACTCATGTCAGGTTTCAAGGATTCACCATCCTCGGCTGGCCCCAAGACGTCCCGCTGCCAGCCCGGCTGTTGAGCCTCACGCGTCTTGCGCTGAAGGCGCTGAGGTACAAACCGCTGTCTGAGCCCCATCTCTTACCCTTCGACATCCTGAGCCTCTTCTCCGCCGAGACGCTTGAGGTGCACGATAACACTGTCCTCCAGCCCGTGGATCGGGAGGCTGGATCCCTTCCAACCACGCGCGCTCTTCGTAATTCAGAACAACGGATCGTGAAGAAGATCGTGGCGTCCGGCCCTGACTGTTTCCTGACCCACAGTATTCAGCGCGGAACTTTGGACGTGGAGCATGTACGTTCGCTTGTCCTGAGCCCGTTCGACGGCCCATCTCTCCGCTTTGCTGGCTCACTCCTCCAAAATTACGGGAGCCACGCAACAGATGTCGAGCTGAACATCTCTCAGAGCGCTTGGCATAGGAACATGATGCCCACCGCACCCGGTGAGCGTCGATCAACGTGCAGATGCGGACCTGGAAGCTCACCATGGATGATTTGTACGAGCCAGCGTTCCTTGAAGTGTGCAGCCTGGCGACATGTGTCCGAATCCGGCGTTTGCAGCTCCTGTGGATGATCGCCTCGGGCCGCCCAGGGTACAGCGAAGAGGATCTGCTAGCCCGCCTGAGCGACGTGTACGGCGGCGTGCTCTCCAGCACGCCTCCCACCCTCCGCGAGCTCGAGTTCACGTTTTGGGAGGGCGCTATAGGCCCGCCTAAGGACTTTGCGAAGGTGGCAACGCACGTCGCGCACAGAATCGTGCAAGCGGCCGACCGCTTCCCAGACCTGAAGAGAGTGGTGCTGGTGATAGAGGAACCGCTGACGGTCGATCGATGCACCACTATCATGAACGGCCTCTTGCCGAGTCGGGTCGTCGAGCGCCGACTGGTCACTTTTGAGGCACTGGATGATTGGTGAGGCTGCTTCTCTTGCTGTCCGTGCTTCTTTACGCATGACTCATACGAACCCCTACAATGCAACTTCGGTGTAGAAGATTCATGTATAGTCTGCTAGTACTTGTCGCTTCCAATGTCTACTAGGCTGCAAACTTGAATAGACAATACGCTTGATGCTCTTGATGTTCCTCAAACACATTGCTGTTAGACGGCATTTCTGTATTTTGTGTTGACAATTGTCGATCCAATGTCTCGACCGACGACCATGAGCACGAGGCTATTAGTATTATGACTGCAAACGTATTGACGCCGAGATAAGACTGAGATAAGTCGGCAATATCCGGAAAGAGAACCTACTTGTGGCAATGCTATGTACGTGTCGGAGACTTCCCACATAGCACCTTACTTGAGTCAGTGCTGATAGCCTACCCTCCTAGTGAGTAGTTCGAAGACGACATTCCTGGATCACCACACGCATACCTCCGCGATCCGTACGTCGCGCACATACTTGAAGATGGCGGTGGCTTCTCTTATTCCATCCGAGATATTGGAGATCATCTTCGTCGAGTCTCAGAGGGATCCCTACGGCGTACTCACTAGCCAGACACCGTTCCACCCGGACAAAGCCACCAAAGCACTAGCTGCATACTCTTTCGTATGTCGCTGCTGGAGACCCGTCGCACAAGAGTTGCTCTTTCGAGACGTCGTTCTTACCCTCGACGAGCAAGGCTCCCGAATCACAGAGTTCTATGCATTCATCCAGTCCACGCCGTATATCGCTGGCCTCATCCAATACCTCCTCATTAGGAGCTTGTCTGCCGGCTTGAAAGCAGGTGAGCAGTAATCATTTACAAGCCGAGGACGGTGCTTATGGTTGATCATGCTCCAGGCAGAAAGCACGATGGAGAATGTCCGGCGCTCCTCGTGAACATCATCGGTGCCCTCCCAGCGCTATCACATGTAAATTTCGCAAGGTTCACTCTCCTCGGATGGCCCAAGGACATTCCAATACCATCGCAGTCTATAAAACTTGCACACCTCTCTCTCAGCCAGTTAACATACAGGCCGCTCTCTGGAACCGATCGCGTGCCATTTGATATCCTGTCCCTCTTCGACGTCGATCGTCTCGAGGTCTCCAACAACCACCTTCGCCATCCTAAGAAACACGCACACATATCCGACGTGTTTGTTCGTCCGGGATCAGGACCACCCATTGTGCGCGAGCTCGTATATGACAAATACGACTGCTTCATCAACTTCAACCTGGAGCGTGGCGGGCTAGACGTCGAGCATGTCCGTCTGCTTAGCTTCGTTCTGGACAGCGTTGAATCCCTCAAGTTCGCCGGCTTGCTTGTCAACCGGTACGGCGCATATGCAACTGACATTCACCTCGATCTCTGTACAATTGCCAGTCTAGAAAGGCCACAGTCAGCCAGTGAGTCTCAGCGAAGTGACCAACAATGCGACTGCTCACGGTGCGGTGCCTCGTCAGGTTTCTGGCAGGTGTGCAGCTTGGCGCCTTGCATTCGCATTCTGCGTTTGCGGCTCTCGTGGATTCATAGCTATCTGATTTACACAAGCGATGAAGACTACAGCGATGCATACGAGGCCATCCTCGCCAGCACCCCTCCCACTCTGCGCGAACTCAAGTTCTCCTTTGGTTCTGCGCTGAGGGGGCATCTGGGACGAGCGGCGCCCAGCGTTGCGCAGAGGATCGTACAGGCCGTCTCCCGTTTCCAAGACCTCAAGCGGGTCACGCTATCGATTATCAAGCCGCTGACCGTCGACGAATGCGCCGCAGCCATAAACGACTTCTTGCCGTGCAAGATTATCGAGCGGGGACTCGTGATGGTTGAAAGCGAGGACGATTAGCGTAAGTGCTTACTCGCGACATGCGCATCTCCGTGTTGAGCACTTGCTCACGTCGCATTCTCTACTCAGGAGTTGTTGACTAAATCATAGTAGACTAAGCGTCCAGAGCGTTCAGCTCTCCCATCCGGATTGCATTCGTTGAGATTGGGACCATTAATATTCCAATCAACCACTATACCAGTGCGCATGCTACGATTCATGTTCGACATGGCCTGACTCTGGTTTGCATCCTAACCAAGTCCCACCCGAGTTGTGGTTGCTGGCGCCGTGTAGATATGTACCACTTACGTGTGTAGATGCTTGCCGGCACAGGCCACCAGGCTGGATTGACGCCGTTGACGATGGTCGGCAATGTCCGCAAAGGCGGTGACCACGCCGTGTGGCGTACGCCCTCAGGCCTCAGGCTGGAGCAGCACTACTTACAAGGAAACAACTCCGTTGAACCCTCTCACGCAAGTCCTTGCGAGCACGTCGTGATAGCAGCTACCTCACAATGGCGGTAGCCTCTCGGATACCACCCGAGGTCTTGGAGGTCATCTTCGCCGAGTCTAACAGAAATCCCTACGGCGTACTCCCTAATCAGTCACCGTTCCACCCATATAAGGCCACGCAAGATTTAGCTTCATGCTCTCTCGTATGCCGATGCTGGAGTCCAGTCGCTCAAGCGACGCTTCATCGAGATGTCGCCCTCACCCTCGAACGGCGATCTCCTGGCGAATTCCTTGCGTTCCTCCAGTCCACGCCGCACATCGCCAGTCTGATCCGGTGCCTCCTTGTCCACAAGAACACGGGCTCGCTAAGACGTGAGCACGTAGATCATCTAGAGGATGCTGACGCTTGACTATATTACAGGAAGAGGGCACGATGGAGAATGTCCCGCGCTCCTCGTGAGCGTCATCGGTGCTCTCCCAGCACTGTCCCATTTGGAATTTGCGGAATTTCTTCTCCTCGGTTGGCCCAGAGACATCCCGATGACATCGCAATCTATCAGCCTCGCACATCTTACCCTCAGTAGGCTCTCGTACAATCCAATATCAGACCCCGATCGCGTACCGTTCGATATCCTGTCCCTGTTTGGCATCGGCCGTCTTGTGCTCGACAACAACTCGTTTGCCTATTCTATTCGGAACGCACACATCTCAAACTTGCTTGTGCGCACAGGATCGGGGCTGCCAGCTGTACGCGAGCTTGTTTTTCAAGACTACGACTGCTTTATCGAGTACAACCTAAAATGCGGCGGACTGAGCGTCGAGCACATACGCCTGCTGAGCATCACCTGGACCGATACGACGCTCTTCAAATATGCTGGCTTGCTCATCAACCGCTACGGAGCGTACGCGACCGACGTCCGCCTCAATATTTGCCAGGCCGCTGGCTACAAACGGTCTCACGGAGTCGGTAAGTCGATGGCTAACCTCCAGGCGTTTGACCGCGCTGAGTACGTATGGCATCTCGTCAGGTTTCTGGGAGCCGTTCAGTCTGGCAGCCTGTACCTGCATCCAGCGTCTGCGCCTCTCCTGGCAACACAACTATCTGGTTCGCGTGCCAAACGAAGGCTTCAGTGAGGCATACGAGGCCGTCCTCGCGTCCACGCCTCCCACCTTGCGCGAGCTCGAGTTCGACTTTACGTCTGCGCTGAGCGATGAGCTCAGACTGACGGCGCCCCACGTCGCACAGAGGATCGTGCAGGCCGCCGCCCGTTTCCCGGGCCTCGGGAAGGTCACGCTGTCCATCCTCAGACCGCTGACCGTCGGCGAATGCACCGCGGTCATGAACGAATTCTTGCCGCGCGGGATCGTCGACCGCGGACTCGTGAGGGTTGAACAGAAAGACGGTTGGTGTAAGTGCTTCTCACGATGTGCGCTTCCCTATGTGATGCAATGCGATTTTTCACACCATGTTCTTCAGAATTTGTTGACTGGAGGTTATACTGAATGGCCGAGTGCTATCGAGCCACTCACATTCTCGGTCTTTCTCCTTGGAATCCCTTTGGCACCTTTTCAGTCTATCACATTGACTGGCGATGGCGCCCACTTATGACGGAGAACGGAGCATACCCACAGCCTTGCACCTGCCAGCGCCAGCCACAAGCTCGTCATTTGATCACAAGTACCATAACGTTTAAAGCTGGCGGACTAACGCCGCCAGGGATGCAACCGGAGGAGCGTGCTGTAGACTACATGTATATAGGCAATGTCCATCTATTTCGCCACGCCGACTTTCCTTCACGCGCAGAAACAGAGTTCATGGGGACGCTGTGCACATCGCTGACGACGCTCACGCTCTCGGCCAAGACAGCAGCATGCAATTTGCATCAATCAACGGGCGATGCTTGTGGTGGACTGCGCTACTCATACAACTTTGCGCGGACTACATCATCATCGTCGTCATCATCAACGATCGCAACCTCGGAACACTCAGAGCGCAGAGACGTTCATGATGGGCCAGGTGCTAGGTTACGAATGTACACAGGTACGCAGGTCAGCATGAGTCCATCCAACCGGGATGGGCGAAGACGTACTACTCGGCGACGGTCCGCTTGAAGCCATACTTTGAGATGAACGAGTCCAGCTCTTTAGGGCCCCGCGAGCCGTACGGGTATGGCACGGGCTTGGGCGCGGGGCCGGCCTTGCCGTCTATCCAGTGGAGGATGGGCGTGAAGATCTGCGTCCAAACGAGAATCAGCCACCGTTCCCGGAAAAATCACGTCGCACATCGAAAGCGGATCGTCCTCACCTTCCACGCGACGTCGACCGCCCTCCGCACGGGCGATCTCACGTTCACCCGACCGAACACTACGCCCGGAGCGCCCGCTGGAGACGGATTCCTCGAGATTGGCAATGAGATCGTCGTTCTGCAGGGATCTGAGAGTGCCGTTGGATCCGTCACTCGCGGACGCTTCTCCCTTCGTTTCCCAAGCGAGAAGGCTCTGGGCCGACTTGCCACCTGCGCCACCATGTCCACGTTCCAGTGCCTGGCACAACTCTTCATCGTACCCCAGGGCACCCTGCTCGGACAATTGTTCTTCGTCTTGTCGCTGGCCATTGCCTGGCTGTACAACTCATTCATGGCGTCTACGGCGAAGAAGGCGAAGACGAAGGTCGTTGTCGATGATGTCTTGAAGGCGCCGTCCATGCAGCGGTACAGCCTCGGCTCGCGGTCTGCGATGGCAGTGTTCTTGATGCAGGTCCTGAAGCCCGCGAACGTGGAGGAGCAGCTCGCCGCTTTGATTCCTAACAAAACCCGCGTCTGGACCGCATGGAGGCAGATCGTTGCTCGTCGCCTCAGGGACGAGAAGCCTACCTTCGAGGCGACTGTCCGACCCGCAGGAACTGAGAACTTCACCGCAGAGGAAAGCACGCTCCTTCACACGCTGCTTGGCGACGCCCAGGCGGCCGTCAATGTCTACGGTGCTGCTCGTGGTCGCTATTGAAACATCGGACATTATGTGGTCAGTCCAATCAGCCTTGAATTGAAGCACTACTAGTTGTGTCCGGCGATACCCATCTCCCTCCCCCATGCTCATCTCTTGCATCACTGTCTCGACCCGCTTGCCGCGTGTTTGATTCGTACCACTCCCTTTAGACTTTTATATTTGCCACCTGTCGTCCCTAGTGCCTGTGACTAGTGTAACAATACTGATCAGTCCTGAGTCGCCCCTAGTCTCATACCGTGTACGTTTGTACTAGTGCAGTGGATTTTGTGCGATTGACTGATGTATATCCCCGAGTATGCTACTTTCCACCTCGAAAGGCGATCCGCAATAGATTGGTTTTGATCAATGCATGAGCCGTCTGCTGAAACCGAGCTGAAGCACATGTGCCACATTTCAGTGCGCGTGCGCGTGAAGCTTGAAGTCCGGGCTTGTATCCTTACTCGCCACAACCTCAGGCTTGCGCATGGGAACCCATACAAAACGTTCTTTCCAGCTAAGTAAACGAATTCGCGTCGAGTTTTCTGCGTCAAAGGTAATTGTCTCATATTGCGGTTACTCCACTGGCAGGACCACGCGTAGACCTGCAGTGCGGCCTTGGAGGTCAATTGTTCTCGAAATGCTTCGTATATGCTGGATGGTCGCCGTGATTCGCACACGGTCTATGTGGCAGCCAGGTCTCGGAATGCTGAAAGACACGCATCACAGGCTTGACGTGCGGCAGCAGCGAGTATTCGTGCATCACCATGGCCTCACTACTCGCATACGGCGGCGGACGTCTTCCACAATCCGGCCTTCCTCCAGTAGTAAGTTCAATTCTGAAACGGTGTCGTACGAATTCATTTGAAAGAACTTGCTAACGATGCCGTGCACACAGCCTTCGCAGAGGGCGATTGTCTTCTTGGAAGTTCTGCGGGTCGCCTGGCAGTGGATCCAGTAGGCTTGAATTTACCACATTGAGCGCACGCGCTACCGTGTCCCCGATCGTAGAGCCTACTCGAGTCCGCCCTTGCACATCCGCGAGGACACAAGGCGTTGGTGGCTTGCCCGCGGAGACCAGTGCTTATCCCGGTAGTAGCACTATCCGAAACCGCCCATTCTCTGCGTGGATCATCCACATCATGACTAGGATAGTGCCGAGTCAGCCACCACGCTCGTTGTGCACGTCTCGCGCATTGGTATGACCACGCTGTGCGAAAGGTCAAGGGTACTTTGGCTGGCCGTTCGACAACATAAAAACCCCATTCTCGCTTGGCTTCACTGCGCATACCCTGCTTTTGCCTTTCTACTTGCCCCTAGCCGAATGTCTTCTTCCCAGAATGGCGTCAGCCTCGATATCTCTGGAGTTGCCGGTTTCTTCGGTGGCGACGTCTCGGTGTCCGCGATGGCGACGGTTCACATCTACGAAGGCAGGAAATGGTTGGGGTGGTACAACCAGCCTGGAAGCTACGAAATCGCGAAGCGCTATGGCCAGCTCAGCACGTCCCGTTTCTGGGATGCCCTTTATCCTGGGGTGAACGTCGACCCCGCGACCCTTTTCGAGTTCGACGGCACCCAGGGCCCGAAGTATACGGCGGTACAGTCGGGCACGGTCATCGCAAGGACGGGCCACGTCGCACGGCTCTTCATGGAGGAATGTAAGGAGGCACCTGTCCGCACCACTCCCGGAGCCCTACCACAGAGGACAACCTCACCAGGCCTCGTCACTGTCGCCGACCTCTCCGTAATTCCGCGCGAGATCGAAACCCCTCACCAACAACGCAACATAGGCAGCATACTAGCATGTGCCCCCATTTTAGTGTCCATGTCCGCCTGCATAGTCTGCGCCGTGCTCGGGGATTGGTTCTGCTTCTCCATGATCCTGCTCGGCATCGTCGCGAGTGGATTCTCTTGCTATACGATTGGTATGGGTACGCTCACCTTCAAGCACCCCGAGCCCGCAAGGGATGCTCCTCCCGGAGACGGCCTGCTGGAAGGCGAAAACGAGATAGTCATCCTGAAGGGCCCTGAAGGTGCGGTCAACTCGATTACCAGAGGTCGCTTCTATCTCGAATACGCCAGCAAACCGCGCTACAACAACATAGGGTGGTGCTCTATTCTCCTGACCTTCCAATTCCTTGCACAACTCCTCATCGTGCCTCAGGGCACTCTCCACGGCCAGATCGCCTTCCTCGTCTCGTTGGCGGCTTCGTGGGCCTACAACTCGTACTTGTCCTCGTTAGACAAGGAACGAATACAGCGATCCATTCTTGTTAACCAGGTCCTTCGTCTTGACCCGAGTCACATCCACAAGTACGAGTTGGGCACACGAACCTCCATGGTGGTCTTTTCCCTGCTTCTCCTCGCACCTGCCAACACCCGTGGTCTGAGGAGAGTACTCAACGACCTGCTCCCGAATGACACGGACGTATGGACCCGTTGGAAGGACGAAGTCCTCTCATGTATCGAGAAGGACCTGCGAGCTGACACACACAAGTTCACCTTTCAATTCGAACCACTTGCTCCTAATGATACACTGGGACCCTGTGTGTCGTTATTGGAAACTTTGCGTGGCGATGCAAGGGCGGCAGCAGGATACTATGAGGATTACCGTCGGTGCGTATGATATCTGTGATTGTAGGACGGTCGTGCTGATGAATTGGCGCATCAGAGCCGCATGTACTGTGCAGCCGCCGCACACAATGAAGTCCGGGTCGTCGCCAACGGCCTACGATCGTTACAGTAGCCTCCCATACCGGGGCTACACGCCTCTCGATCCTACGTCCGGCGCTGGCTCTCATGAAATCCTCGTGTAAAAGTGCTTGTAATGTATGCAGGACGGTGACGTATCGACTCGTGCAATGATCTTGGCTGCGGCGGGGCGTCTTGGCGTGTGAGGTTCTGTAACTTGTCCCTTGACTACTATAATCTGTACTTGGCAATTCACGACAACGCGATGTTATTTGACTTTAAATCGCGACCTGCTTTACTAACATCACGTAGAATAGGAGGGGGCGGACGCCTCTCAATAGCACCGTACGGTCATGGGCGCCATTGAGGGAGCGAGGCGGTCGGGGCTGTGTGGCTGTGAAGTTCCCGCTCTCTGATTTAGACCATGTTGTTCTCACTCGCACCGTCAACGAGGCTGTTGACGAAGATGTCCGCGCCATGAGGCAGTCGTCCAGCGGCAATGGCATGCCTGTCCGATATATCTGCAGTGATGGCCATCGACAGCGACGGCTCGTCCCTCCCTACAAGGACAGTACGCCTCTGACACTCCCCCTTGTCTTGTACAGCTCGCAGCCGCCGCTGCTCGTCGCTGGCCATGACAATCACCATACCCCTACAGCATTCGCAGTTCAATCTCGACATCTCCGGAGTCGCCGGTTTCTTCGGAGGAGACGTGGCCGTTTCCGCGATGGCAACAGTCCACATCTACCAAGGCCGAAAATGGTTAGGGTGGTACAACACTCCAGGCAGCTACGAGATCGCGAAGCGATACGGTCAACTCGGGCGATCGCGCTTCTGGGATGGTCTCTACCCTGGTATCAACGTCGATCCTGCCGTCCTCTTCGAACTTGATGGCATGAAGGGCCCGAAGTATCGAGGAGTGCAGTCGGGGACCATCATCTCCAAGACGGGCCATCTGGCTCATCTTCTGGTCCAGGAGTGCAGGGACATCCCGAGGAGCGACGTCACTCTGGTACACTACCCTCGCATCACAACACCAGTTGCCGTCACCGTTGTCGACCTTTGGCACAAACCTGAGCCCGAGGAGTATCCGCGAGTCTTCAGTGACTCAACGGGTCCCCTCGCCAGCATACCCATCGTGGCGTCTGTTGCAACCTGCGTGGCGTGTTTGGTGTACCACGATTGGTTCTGCTTTTCGATGATTCTGCTTGGGATCATCGCAAGCGGAGCGTCGTGCTTCGTAATCGGCTCAGGTCGGTTCACGTTTACTCACCCACGACATGCAGATGGCGCACCAGATGGGGACGGCATTCTCATGGGCGAGGACGAGGTCGTCGTCCTGCTCGGGAAAGAAGGTGCAGTCACGCCCATCACGAGAGGGCGGTTCTCGCTCAAGTTCGACAGCGAGCCCGAGTATCACAACATAGGCATATGTTCGATACTTCTCACCGTACAGTTCCTGGCACAGCTGCTCCTCGTTCCGCAGGGAGAGATCTTCGGCCAGATCATGTTCCTCACCTCCCTCGCTGTGTCGTGGGGCTACAATTCCTACCTGTCGTCTCTCGACAGAGAGAGCATCCAGCGTCGCATTCTTATGGAGAGGGTTCTGCGGCATCACAGGAAGCAAAAGTACGAATTTGGAACGAGGACCGCTATGGCCGTCTTCGTGCTCCTCGTCCTTTCGCCTGCTAACCACGGCACTCTGCGCAAGACCTTAGACGACCTGTTGCCGAACCAGACGCCGGTGTGGGATGTCTGGAAGGAGTCTGTCCTACAGAAAATCCGTCTCTTCGACGAGAAACAGGAAGGAGAGCTCAAGCGCCCTGCTTNCCCCCCGCTTCAACTACGACGTGAACCATGGCTTCAACGCGACAGAGTTGAACCTCCTCCATACTCTATACCGGGATGCGGAGGTTGCATTTGATCAGTATCGCCAGTACGTTGAACGGCTTCATGTCGAGCGATTACAGGCTGACTATCATCGTGTCCAGACGAGATTTTGACGACTGTACGTCATGATATCCGGCATAATCTGCGGGCTGTGGACAACCTCTCACACTGTGCGTATCACTCAGCTATCAAGAATTAACAAGTCAACCCGAGCAAGTACTCTACGAGATCCTCTATCCATGGCACCTCCTGCGCAGGTCGCCTTCGTTGGTATGTACATGTCTCGTTCTTCCCGTGTACCGCCCAAGGAGCGATATTCACCCATACCGGCAGGACGTTCACAATTGTGCTTTTCATGCTATCATCGGCTATGTATCATTGCTATCACGTTTCACGATTTCTTCTCTGTACACACGACTCCCAACCCCTTCACGAGCCTACCCATCACTGTCTCCCCAATGTAGACCATCTCGGCCCAAGCAACTGGACTCTGGATAAACTGCTCACATTATCGCGCTCTCGTACTGCATTCCGTTCATGATCACGCTTACATACATTCTGGAGGTCTCGCTGTAACATCCGGTGCAATCTACTTGTGCTTCATATATCCTCTCGAAAGACGAGCTTGTAAGGTGCCAATATTTTATTTATCATCCAAGCTGGACCGATGAGCCTGCTGACAGTGCTGAGTGAGCGCGCCGTGGTGGCACGAATTCGTGATCACGTTCATTCATAGTCGCGTCGCGTCAGTAAGCGCTCGCAGTGTACGCCACTCCTTTGACCATGTCTACCATGTCTACGCGTAGGACCAAACGACGACGCCTCGATTTCGATGGCCAGGACGCCTCCGACGGAATGGAAGGCGACTTCCAGAGGGAAGCTGAACCAACACCCGCCGTCGAGTCTCAACAACCGAGTACAGAGTCAGCGCAGCTTGAGGGCCCTCCGCCGGAAGAGGCAGATGCCGAGGCGTCTGCGAAGGAACGCGAAGTGTGGGATGCGTTTAGAGAGGAGCATTATGAGTGTACGTCTTGTCTCCTGGCTAACCGCGCTGCGATCTGACCGTGTTGGTTGCCCAGTACTCGAGCAGCTGCCGCTGTCTTTGCATCGAGCATTCACCCTCATTCAGGAATTGGACCAACAAGCACAGGGTGAGTCTACATCCTGTACTCTCGCTTCACCCCTTGACGGCAAGCGTCAGATAACATAACCCACATCGCTCCCGCGGTCCTCAAGTATGTCGCGTTACGCAAGGCCTTAGCTCGCGAGGCCGCCACAGAAAATGGTGCTCCTGACACCGACGCGAACGCAGAAGCAGCGACAGACGGGCCGGGCAATATACCTCTACCTAACGGCAAGATACCTAACGATACCCCAGTTACTCCTTCCCCTACCGCGACAGCCGCAGAACCCTCGAGGAAACGACAAGTCTCGTCCTCCACTTCAAGCTCCCTCGCATCTGCCGTTGAATCCTCCACCTCGACGCGTGAGCTGCTCATCCATCTTGCGCAATCGTCCGAAGAGGCCACAAGAGCATGTGCGGAGAAGGTATACCTGGCTCAACACGCATATGATCTGGTAAGTTGTCCTCTTGCGCGAACGACCAGCCCTTCGCTGTACTGGGTACTCAATGCATGACAGGTGGATAGGTACATCCGTGACCTCGACCGTGCCATCAAGGAACAAGAAGCCTCCATAACCCTTGGTATTCGTCAAGGGACCCACCCCGCTTCGATCATACTCCCAGAAGTGGTTGTTCCCCAGAGCAACCGTGGCCGTGTAATGACTCCACCGCCCTTGATTCCTATANCCCCCGCTCGAGATCCTAGAGCCGTTCGTAGAACCTCCCCCGCCCCCTCCAGAGCTTCCCGCGGAAGAGCCCGCAGAAGAAGGTGCCGAGGAAGAATTGGAACCGGGGGAAGGGCAGGAGCTAGAGCCGGAACCAGAGCCAGAGGTAGATGTGGAGGCACTGGAACCCGAAACAGCTCCTGCCATTGTGCCCGAAGCCGCAGCCGAAGTTCCTCAGCCCGCACCCTCGAAAGCGAAGAAGAAAGGCAAAAAGCGCAAGAAGACCACGAGCCGCAAGCAAGGAGCGGCCGCAGAGCCGGAGGACGATGCCGCGCCCACGATTGTTGTGGAGGAGACCGTCGTCCCCCCAGCCCACCCTCACGTTGCGGATACCAGCACAGAGCAGCATACACGCTCCGGCCTTGGTGGACGACATGCCGCCCGACCCCAACGAGCCTCGGTATTGCTTCTGCAATCAGGTCTCTTTTGGCGACGTGCGTCCCGTTCACTTCAATAACCATCTTCGAGTCACAGCCAACACTTCCATAGATGATTGCATGCGACAATCCCGCCTGTACCCGCGAATGGGTGAGTACCGTGTGTTTGTACCTGCGTTCTTCCCCTCTGACCCTTTCTCTTGCGTGCTGGGCAGTTCCACTTCGGGTGTGTTAACCTCCAGAAGACCCCCAAAGGCAAATGGTATTGCAGGGACTGTATCAACATCAGGAAGAGGCCAAAGTCGCGCAGACGGCGTTGACCACCGTGGCTCGCCTGTATGCATCATATTGGTCGTATCGGCCGTCCGTATTCGTGTCAGTATTTCTGGGCATATTTGTACAACATGGGTATGGGTGTACAACAATCAACAGCTAATGTCACAGTATTACCATCGAGGCAGAGGCACACGGATCCAAGAAAAAGAAAAGGAACGCAAACCGTACGGCTTAGGTGCTCCTGACCTGCATGCCTAGCTTGTTCGCGAGCGTTTCCATGTAAACCTCTGCAGGTCCCTCATCAACGTGCCATCGATATTGCAGCGCGGAATCTAGCACTCACCGGTCTCATGCCTGAGCTTCCAGTACTCGGCCAGTAGCTCGTTCAACTCGGTCTGGCTTGTCTTCATATGCTCTGCCATCTATCAACAGCACTTCAGCATGACAACGCAGACTATGCATTAGTAGCCGGTCTACCTTGCGCTCGATCTCATCTGCTTCGGCGCGGAGCTCCTCGACCTGACGGTCATTGTCTCGACGCTCAACAGCCATCTCCTCGTATTCGCGCTGTAGCCGCTCAATGGTCTGCTGGCTCGCGATGCGTTTGTCTTCGGCGTGCCGCTGTGCACGTTCGAGCTTCTCCTGCGCATTCGAGAATTGCTTGTGGACGCGCTAATTCCATGGCATCTCAGTATCGTGTAGCGCTACGGTCAAGACAAGATATATACCTCTCGGCGCATGATGAGTTCCGCGCGCTCGCCCTTCTTGCGGTCGAGAGTGTCCTTCAGGTCGCCGAGCTCCTTCTGCGCTGCGTCTAGAGCACGCATCTCCTTCTCGATGACTTGAAGTTGCTCGACGCAAGAACGGACATCCTATTGGTGTGGTGAATATCGCAAGTAACCGGCGTCGTCCCACTCGCTCGACGCGTACCTTCTCGATGTTCAGCAGTGCAGCAATTTTCGTCTGCAAGTCGCGCGTCTTGGCCTCGTTGGCAGCCACAGTGCGCTTGTCTTCCGCGGCGGTATGTCCCATCGAAGAGATGTTACGCTTGATGCGCTCCGGAGACTGCACAATGCGTGAACGCGTCCGGTTGATGTTCTCCGAAACCACCGCCATCTCGCTCGTCACTTTCTCCTGTATACGAGATTTCCATGAGCCTGTGTTCGAAGAGGAGGGGCTAGAGTCTGACCTTCTCGGCGACAAGGGCTGCTTTCTCTTGCTTGAGACTCTCGACGTCTTGGAGGAAACCCAACTGGTGGTCCTTGTACGCGATGACCTGCTCCATCAGCGCAGCGTTTTCCTGCCTCAGGGCTTCGCATTTCGGCTCGTCCTCAGCCCTCCTGATTCTGCATATATCCATCAATATACCGCCCTTTCGCAAGCGCGAGGTCGTACTCACTTGAACTCTGTCATTCGCTGCTCGAGCTCTGCCGTCTCCTCAAGGACTGCCTGGCGTTCCTTGATGATAGCGGTAGACTGGTTGCGGAGACGGGTGATAAAGGCTTCGCTCTGCTCTGAGAACTTGATGAAGTTGATGAAGGCGGAGAAGATGGAGCGAGTGCGATCGGGGTCGGGGAAGTAGATGTCTTTTGCACTAAAATCCAGGATCTTGGCAGCGTTGGCGAACCTCTGGCTACGCGCCGTTCAGCGTCATGACCCAACTAAGATGGATATCGGTTACATAGGACATACATGTGGTATAAAAGGAGGTTGTGGGCAAGTGCTTGAGAGTACACATCCTGGATGCGCGTGAGCATTACTGGGCATGGACAATGGGGTACAACATACAGGGTTATCTGTCGTTGCGAGAGCCTGCTCTATAGGCTCTTGAAGCGTGTCCAGTGTGATGCCTGTTAGCTGCTCGACGCAGGCGCTGTATACTCCGAGGACGAAGTCGGAGGTGGGGCGCGCGACTTGCTCTGGACTGACGGAGTAGCCCCAGCCGGTGAACGCGTCTACAACCTCAGAGACGGGTAAAGATGGAAACCAGAACGCGCTGGACATGGCAGGAGACGGAGGGAGACGAAGGAGAGGGGAGAGAGAGGAAGACGACTGGAGGTGTTGAGGGAAAGAGCGGTCATGTGATGGAGACAGGATGTGCACGCGACGCGACGCGACTCGCGCCAGGGCCACTCGCAGCCTCTCGCTTCTGTCTCTAGTCTCTCTTTCATGCACGGCTAGAATCAACCTTTGCCTTTGCTGGCCCTGTCCTCAATCTGTCCTCAATCTCATCTCTTTCGTTCCTTTTCACGCCCCTCATTCCCTCGCCAGCCTATCGCCCCCATCTCTCTTCTCCACCGCCATGGCCACCGGGCCCAAGACCAATCTCCACGAGCTTCACCGCAAATATGCCCTCAATTCCCCAGCGCCTGCCAGGCCCGCCCCTG
>JAPEVG010000512.1:0-20842 GCA_029747595.1 Trametes cubensis
GAAGGAAGCACTCACGGCAAGCTGGGCCGCAGGAGGAAGCACGTCTGCGGAGACGAACTTGTCGGTGTAGATGACGAACGCAGGGCTCGGAGCCGTGGCACGGGTCACGAGCGGGCCGGCGCTGTTGCTGGCGACGGGCATAGCAAGAACGCTGTTGAGAGAAGCCAGCGCCAGCGCGGCCGAGACGGAGAAGATCATGCGGGTGAAGGAGAACATCGCCTGGACGTCGTAAAATGAAAGAAGGGCGTGAATGTACGAAGACGAAGAAAGCCGACTAGCGGACTTTGCAAAGGGCAAGGTGCGAACGAAAACGAAGTAATGAAGCTGGGGCTTGGGTCTCCATCCTCGTTGAGTCCTCACTCTTTATACTGGTGCGATAGGCTGGCTGCGCTTCCTGCATCAGCACACTGGTTAGGCGTGTCGCTCGCTGGGGGCCCTCATCCAACATAGGCGAGCGAGAGGCGATGCGTGACGCGCGTGTACCAGTCGACCTGAGGTCCGTGCATCTTGCAACCAGAATACTGCGGGTGCGGCCTAGGCAACTAAGCACGCTACGCCGGTGGGACGAAGTCGTCGGCGGTCCCGTCGCCGCCACAGATCCGACGGTCTCTCGAAAAACGCATCTATCAACGGCCAGAGGCTGCGGTCCTGGTCCACACGGGATGACGGTCACCGTGAACGATCTGTTTGGTTCACCCCCGGGATGGTGAGCCTTCGTGGGACACAGCCGGGGAAGATTAACACCTCATCTTGACTGGCAGAAGATCGTGTCAGCGATGGGCAGAATCCGTCTGCTCGTACAGTGCGGGCCCGATTATCAAAGAAGGACCTGCCAACTTGTGAGCTCGTTGAGCATCGAGAAGTTCTAGGACAAAATGGTAGCACTGTACTAGCTGTGGTAGTAGCGATGCGGGTTGATCGCAGATGTCTCTTCAATGCTGTGCTGGCGGATATATCATTTGGGCATCCATGGCTGGCCATGGGCCCTGTGTCATAGGATCGCATCGGAATGATGTGCTTCGGTCTGCTTGTTCGCAGCACGGATGCCATGAAAACGCGGGCCTAGAGGTCCGACTGCATGATGTCGGCCTGATTGAGCGCCCTGGGTTAATGCCCCTCGTCTACATCTGCCGTCTGAAAGGATCAGATACTGGTTCTCAATCGGTTTCATGGTCTGGTGCGGCCCAAGAAAGAGCATGTCATCCATGCATACAAGAGCGGCGGCGGAACAAGCCATGAGAACCGTATGTAGTATCTTTGGGTCACTGTTCAAGGGCGATCAACATATCCATGTGTCGGCCAGTGTCACAGTGTGTCGTGCTCGCATCTGTTCCCAGCTATTGATCCGGGAGGCCACAATACCAAAGAAATTTTCAGTCACGAACAAGGTAAGGATCATCATATACGCACGTTCTGTACAACGTCGTATTCGGCATGGGGTTGCACTTCCCCGTTCTCGCCGCGGATTATGTTGTACACAGTCCATTTGTAGTCTTCAGTCATCCATGGCTGCAAGAACTTTATCACCCCGACGGATGAAGGGAGATTCCGTGCAAGGACGTCCGCGATCTTGCGAAGGGCTTCCTCGAGCTCCTGGGCGCTACCGTGCGGGAACATGTACATACCGAAGGCGACGTCTTCGACGGGATACGGTGTGATCTCGAGGTCAAGATGTAAGGAAAGCTCTCTCAAAGCCGTAAGAGGCCTAAGGAGTCGCCCGAATTTCTCCTAGTAGATGATATCCATGGTGTGAAATAAGTTAGCAAGTGGGCATCTGGCGTACCATGTCCAGGTCGGCGGCTCCTTCTTGGCAGTAGCGGAGTATTTTCAGTGACTTGAGGCTGGGGAACAGGGATGCTATATCTTTGATCAAGTGCTGTTCGTACCCATCCTGATGATATTTCACCTCGAGATGTTTGAGGTCAGGACAGCAACAATGGCGCAAGATGTCGCGCAATTGCTCGGCGCTGGGGGAAGGGAATCGCCAATTTCGCTTCCACTGAGTGCACCAGCTGTCGATAATTCTGTGGGGGAAGAATCGAAGAGACAAGCGACGAAGGGTAGGAGTAAGATGCGCATATAGTTGGTCGTCAATGCACGGGAAGGATACTTGAAGATCTATGAGCTCTGGCCATGAGTACGATGCGGTATGGTTTTCGGGCCATATAGGTCGCGGAGTATCGCGCAGAAGGGCGAAGTCGAGCTTCAGGAGACGAAGTTTCGGCATGTTACGTAGCGCAAAGACAAGGGGATCCCCATCCCAAGTAAACTCGCCACGAAGTCTGAGCTCGCGCAAAGAGGGCCATTCGAGAGAAAGCATGGTGTGGAAAGGGGTGGATTCAGTTGGCAGCCAGAGCACCTCGAGCGCCGCATGACAAGCTTTGAGAAAGACACTCAACGCATCCTTTTCGGGATCGTGCGCTCGCGGTACAGGACGGTAGGCGTTAAGCTTGTATCGAAACGATGTGAGCGGCAATGGAGCATCCAGAACGAGGCCATCGGACGGATCCGCCGTAGGCGAGAAGCGGTAGTGGTGGCAAGAGAAATCATGCAGGTGGGGTAATGTGAGAATGACTTGCAAGACGTGCCACGGCAGGCCGTGGTCTGTATCCTCCCCACACCAAACAGTCACCGAGCGCAACTTGGGCATCGCCCTCAGCGCGCTCCCAAGTGTCGTGCCGTCAAAGATACCGCACAAGAGAGGGTCCTGGGTATAATGCATGGGTGGATATGTTGTCGGGTCGGGTAGACGTCGGCGAACTACTGCTGCGTACCAGTCAGGGCACACATCGCGGAGGACGAGATTCCTACTCGGGCTCAGTTAACAACAGCATTGTATCAAGTCAAGACTTACTGTATGTGGGGCCACAGTGTATCCGGAAGAAATGCCTCCTTTATGGGGACCTTTTGCACGACAACGCACGTTCGAAAGAGCATAGGCATAGAACGTCGTCGTAGGTGTTGGCAGGTCATCGAGAGCTGCTGTAGAGCTCGTAGAGACGTTGCGTGGAGCTCCTCAATGATCATGGTGAGGACGTCATGATTCAAGCTCAATAACCTGGTGGAGGTCATGCATAGGTTTCGCATAGGGGATTTTTAGGTCTTCACATACCTTGAGGGCTGGCCATTACCATACAATGTCCCAGTATGTGCGTCTGGGCTTATCTCCCGACTGGCGATGCGACATACTTGTATGTCGTAGTAGTGTTTGGTGCGAGAGTCAACTTGATCACATTGGCTACTTGAATACAGTGCATATTGCGTGCAACACCCACCTCAAGAGAATGAGCATGCACTTTCAAGTGGCCATGCGCTTGAAGTCGTCGCTGCCTGAGAGTCGCGATTACGAACTTGCTCATGATCAAGCCGGTCAAGTTGTCGACATTGTGGGCGCCTATGACCCTGGACGCGTCTGGGCGCGCGACGCGTTCCGTCACTCAGGGTAGTCCTTCTCTGCTTCTCTCTTCCACCCCGGACCCTCCTCTAGGCATCGTATTCTGTGCTATTAATCTGAACGTATACTACTGACTGGGGGAGAACTATATTGACTATACGCATCGTGCTTGGAACTACCTGTCAAAAGAACTTTGGCATTCTCAGGACTAGGGCTGCATGTTGCGAGCGGGACCGGTATCGACACCACGTTGGGCTAGCGCGGTCCGAGCACGATCTATCCGTGCAGCTCATGCAGAAACACAACGGGCTAGGCTTTCCTCAGTTGCTGGCAGCCAGTCAAGCGTGAACCCGGAGGAGATAGCCCATTTCTCTCGGCTATCCCAGCAATGGTGGGACGAGAGGGGAGAATTCGGGTTGTTACACAAGATGAACCCTGTGCGCATGCAGTTCATACGCAACAAGGTGGTACGTGAGGAGCGCACAGACAATACACCATCGCCTCATCTAGTATAGCTAGAGATCCAGCGTGAAGAAGACGAGAGTAGCGCCAACGAGACTCTGCCTCTTAGTGGGCTGGATGTCGTCGACGTGGGTTGCGGAGGAGGGTTGCTGTGCGAGGTATGTTGACGTTCACCTCACCATCTATCACTGTCGTTGACGCAATAGCCATGATCAGTCACTTGCCCGACTAGGCGGTCGGACACTGGGTATCGACGCATCTTCATCAAACATTGCCATAGCATCACTACACGCTGCGGGCGATCCGGCATTAGCCTCGACATCCACAAGTGCGAAGAGTAAAGGCACGTTGAGCTACGAGCATACGTCAGTAGAAGAATTGTCAGCTCAGCGTGGACCGGCGTCATTCGATGTTGTATGTTCGATGGAGGTTATCGAGCACGTCGACAACCCAAGGATGTTCTTGACAAATTGCGCGACGCTCGTCAAGGTCAGTGCTCTAAGACGCACACATATTGCGCTGCTTGCTGACAAATTCACGTGAAGCCCGGCGGCCACCTATTCCTCTCGACCATCGCTCGTACACCGCTATCGTATTTCCTGACCATCTTTGCAGCCGAACATCTGCTCCGGCTGGTCACTCCGGGAACGCATACGCACTCCAAATACATCAACCCCGACGAGATGACAGACTTCTTCCTCTCGACGCCGTTGCCGCCAGACAACGCGATGTCCTTGAACGGCGCTCAGGCAACCACCCAACAACAGGCGAGCCGGCCGTGGATATCCCATCTCAACGGCGGTGCACCCCTGCGGACTGAGGCTGAAATTCGTGGCATGGTCTACCTGCCTTGGAAGGGCGAATGGATGCTCGTCCCTCGAGGCGCTCCGGGAGCGAGCGTGTGGGCTGAGGCGTGCAACTACTTGTTCTGGGTCCGACGACCGCTGGAGTAGTCTTGCGCAATAACCACATCTCGTCTTTACTGGCGCTGCTCAGCTTCGTTACCATCTCGCGTGTCAATTGGATCAGTTTTGACTCGTAGGAGTCTCGCCTCCCCGCTCAATATCAAGAAGGCGGAGGTAACAAGATGACGACGTGCGCGCGGGGTTTGTCAGGGATGCGTATCAAGACCTAGGCCTTGTGCCGCGGAAACGGACCCGCTGACCATCTTGGGATGGTTTTTCCGTGATACATCCTCGATCTATAGACAAACTCGACCATAGGTGAGTCCACGTTCATGAGGCCAGGACCCTCCGTGGAGACGTCGATTCTCGTATCGGTGGTGTTTTGTGTCGATGCGGGGTCAGGCTGCATGGTGAGAATTGAATGCATCACATCCATTCCTGGCGGTGACCGCCCATGCATCACTAATCATTACCGGGGCCTGTTGCGGGCGGGGCGGCATCGTAAATATACGCTACAGATGGATGCATGATCAAATTGAGCGGACGCACAACCTGATTATGCATCACTGTATCGGACATGGGACTATGGTGCGAACGGTTCACGAAGGGCGTTCCGGCCAGGACTACCTGAAGCGTCCCCTGCGGCGGCTTTGCGTTCGCTTTCCGCTGGCAACTGTTCAGAACAATCGTCACCGACTAGTCAATGCGTCTCACAATGAAGATCGTAGAGGTTATACGATATATAGAGTATCAGCACACGGATGGTGCGAGCGGCAACTGAGATTTTGACGTTTCGACGGTTTCAAGCACCATCATATGTGGGCGTGGTCGGCCAGTTACTTGCTATGAGAGTAGGTGAGCTGTAGTCGCCCACACTACCCGTTTCGATGCGCTCAGAGTAGCGCGCCCGAGTTTCCTCTTTGTCGGGCGCATGATGTCTCTGGTGCCCTTGAGGGTACTTAAGGCGACCTTGGGAGACCGAGAAAATCCAACCCCAGGTTCATCCTTCGCATTCGTTCACTTCTTGCTCTTCCAAGTCCGCTAGTCGGCTTTTTCGTACATTCACATCTTTTTCACTACGTCCTGGCGATGTTCTCCTACACCCGCATGACTTCCTCCGTCTTGGCCGCGCTGGCGTTGGCTTCCGTGAGCAGCGTCCTTGCTGCCCCTGCTAGCCTCAAGTCGCGTGCTACTGTTCCGAGCCCGGCGTTCGTGATTTACACGGACGGCTTTGTCTCTGCGGATGTGCTGCCACCCGTTGACCAAATCACTGTGGGTAGTTCCAATAAACACATGGACGGCACATACTCACCTTGCTCCACGCAGGGCTTCAATGTTGTCGCACTATCGTTCTTGACACTGGCGGGCCCCCGCGACCAAGCGCAAGCCTTCGCACAGCTGCCCGCGGACCAGCGCACCGCTAAGAAGGCCGAGTACAACCAGGCTGGCATTAGCCTCATCGTCTCCGCGTTCGGCCAGACTGACGAGCCCACCACCACTGGAGCGGACCCGGTCAGCACGGCGAACACGATGGCGCAGTTCGTCCTTGCCAACGCCCTCGACGGTATCGACGTCGACTACGAAGACCTGGATGCGATGAACAAGGGAGACGGCGCGGCGGAGCAGTGGGTCAGCACCTTCACTACGANCCCTCCGCCAGACGCTCCCCCAGGGCCAGTTCATCCTCAGCCACGCGCCGCTTGCTCCCTGGCTGGCGCCCAACGCCCAGTTCAAGGCTGGAGCGTACGTGACGGTGAACAAGAACGTCGGCTCGTTGATCGATTGGGTAAGTGGCTCTCCTGACTATAGAACCTACTCTGACTTACGACCGATTGGTTTGCAGTACAACGTCCAGTTCTACAACCGTGCGTAGCGACTTCATCCTGATGGGAGCCTAGCTCACTGAGAAACTTCACAGAGCATCTCTACAATGACTGTGACGGTCTGATCAACACGGCCGGCTCGCCGTTCCTTGGCTCCGCGCTGCTCGAGATCCCGAGCAACGGCTTCGAGCTGAACAAGCTCGTCATCGGCAAGCCTGGCGCGCCCCAAAACGCGAACAACGGTGATGGCTTCATCGACCCCGCAACGCTTGGTACTTGCATCGACCAGGCCGCGGCGAAGGGCTGGAACGCAGGTATCATGGCCTTTGAGGTATGTCGTGATCAAGCGGCTATATGCAGCCACGGCGAAGGGGTAGCTGACGAACTATGGTTTTGTAGTTCCCTGGAGCTGACGTCAACTGGATCAAGGCTGCTAAGGGCACCTCCTTCCAGTGAACATCTACGGCCATTCTCCACGACGGCCTTTATTTCCTGACGGAGAACACAATTTCCTCATGCGGTGGGAGTAACCCGCCTTGACGACACCATGTATGATATTGCTTAAAGTAACGAGTGCGACGTAATGAATCTCTTTTGGGGCAACATTTGGGCGTGAACGGTCGCGGCACTCATGTTATGGGGCCAGGTCGAGGAAGATTTGATAGCATGAATCGTACATCCTGCCTTACTTACCAGCTACAATATGACCAACAATGTACCGGAAGAGCCCATTTGAAGGTGGACACCAACGGAGCTGCCGTAGCATCTTGGACTGCGCAATAGCACAAATCTTTGCGGAGCTTTGCACCATTCATCGGTATCATACACTACACACATGCTGTATGAATTGGGATACGTGGCTGACAACGTTCGGCACACATTAATCATTCTAGGCGTTCTGCGAGCGCAGCCCTTGTGAGTGCCCGCTGCAGGTAGTCAGCCGCAGGCGTATAAACCGTCATATTCGGCAACGAAAGGGGGACCCCATTCATCGGACCCTCCTCCTGGTAGATGTCATCAAGAAGCTCTCCGGCACCAGACAGATGTGCGATCTTTGCACACGCGGCGTGGAGCTCTAGCAATGCGCGACTGGGAGGTCTGACAAGCTGACCGTCGGGGGTAGTGACCTCGCGGAATTGCACCTGACGCTTGATGTGTGAACATATTCTGGCTTCGATTGCATCACGGAAAACGACGTTGTATGTGTTCGGTATGATGCATTGATGGTCGTCCTAAGTATATGGTGCGCCAAGGTCCTATTGTGAACAAGATCGGACGAGACTATGGTAGTCCACACGTACCATAGCAGGCGTCAACCATAGAGCTAGCGTTCAAGAGATGCGGTCATAGCATTGACAGGGTCGTGAATGGCGAAGTTACGCATGACTTCTCGGATATTATCGCCACCAAAACGTTCCAGAACGGCTGCAATAGACGAAGCCCATGAAAACTGCACAAGTCCGGCTGAGCTCGCTCAAATCATGGCTTCACACCTATCCACAGCGTACCTTTTCTCGAGCACTTTGTGACAGACCTCCAATAGCATCTGTGAGTGGTTGGCTGATGATATGTGCTACTTTTGTGTACGCGCAGTATGTTCCGTCAGGTGGAGACTGTGCACCAGCCATCATCTGCTGACGCAGAGAATGAATATCTGGGCGATGAGTGAATACGCATCTAAATTCGTCGCGTTGGAGGAGCTGTACGAGGGTGCGGACAAGCAATGTCAGCGGAGCTTTCGCCCTTCGGCCCGACATAGATTTTACCTGAGTTCTTAACCAAGCAGGGGTATATCCAGGGACTGCGGCGAGACTTTCGCCATCTCGTCTAGGACATTCATCGACAGAATTTACAGGGGTCGGCCCTTTCGGGTTGCGAACTATTAATGGAGTTCTGTGAGCATCTATATGCCAGCATGTTCATAGAAGGACACCACTTTACAGATACAGGGAAGGCCACTCACATACGCGAATCATGCCGAATATATGAAGATGTGCGAGGCCGGCGAGTATGCGATAATCATTGCCACAAGAAACAATGTCTCGAGCGAGAGCATCTCGCCCTTCCCTGCTTGTTGCGTATATCAGTGCATAGCCCAGGGTCCGGCCGGCGACCTGGGGTGGTGCGCAAAACATCAATTCTTGTAGGTCTTCATCGTTGATGTTAGGAATTAGGATATTCCATGTCGTTGCGGCTTGCATCGACAAACAAGCTTCATAAGCATCGTGCCACTGTGATTCCGAAGAGCTGTAAGGGTTCGATGGCAAAGCAGTAGCCATGATGCATGCATGAAGTTCGGCACCGGGACTTGGTGGTTAGGGGAATAGTTGCAGGCCCACATTCACCCGAGTCCTTGGCGTTCTGGAATCTCATGGACAATGTACTTAGAGCTTTCGAACAAGCGCCCAAGGATGGTATACGCTGGACGACGTCTTCGTGCGGCGAGTATCAACGTGTTGCAGTCAACGTTCTTGAAGGCAACTTGCGAAGTGATGAAGGGCGGTATCTTGTGCTGGGAATCCGTTACCACGTCGGTATATAACAAATAGCAGGTTTGATGATGTAAACAGTACTAACGCCACAACAATCAGCTTGTGCAGATACGTACGAAACCGATTTATGCCCAACGAGGGAAAATATCACAATGTAGCAAGCGGAACTGCCTGGGGTAATGTCATCGACATATTAATCCAATGAATACCGACGCTATATGCGTCCACAGCAGGAAAGCCGACGCCGTCGGCCAGCCTCTTCCTCTTTGACGGCGGTGTCGGATGAAGCCCTGGGCTGGGCACCTCCTCGAGAGGTGGGAGTAGACCTTCGCATCGAAAGGGCTTTGCGCGGCCTTGCGCGTCGCTACAGTCCAACATGTGCCATTTGGTATTCCGGACGAGACCATCGGACGACGGTTCCGGTGAGGATTCCAAGGGAGGCTGACAGAGCTTCACTCGTGGAAAGTGCGAGAGACTGGTAGGTATAGCAGGCAGCCAGGAGATGGGCTTGATCAGCGCCGCGAAGCACGGGCTGGATGAGTATTCTATGGGCGAGAATGCGGTAGCCGGGTAGACGCGGACTTCGCATGCATCGGGAATCTCGAGGGAGGGGGTGAAGACGAACTCTGCGAGCTCGCGAGGGAAACCCCAATTGTGGCGACCTGTGTTCCGAGTTCAGCGCGTCGCGTATGTTGTTGTGCCCACCAGGCACACATACCATTGACCACAGCCTCGAGACTCGAGACATATGCTCGTGTGACACGATGCGATTGCTGTCCGAAGGGGTTGGTAAACTCTCCTGGTGCAATGGACAGTTCGTCATAGGAACCTGCGACCGTACAGCTGATGTCAGTGGATGTTGCACCGCGGCATGTTCATGGTTCGCTTCGTACCGATGGGCGTGTCGGTGTAGCGTATGAGCGTAACAGACCCTCTTCCGCCACGGAATGCATCTTGCTCAGTGCTATGCTTGTACAGGTGCGTCTCTTGGCTGGGAAAGTAGCTGATGGGCAGTGTCTCTCCTGCATCTGGCCTATGCCCCAGAGACGTTACGAACCACCAGGCCTAACGAACGAACATCAGAACATGTGAGCATTCGACGTTTCCGTGAGAACTTACTTCTGCCTGGACGGTCCACGGTGCAGGTTTCGGTAGAGGGTTCAGGTTACTCGCACCTGAGTTGTCGCCATTCATATCTTCCATCCAAGTCGTACAAGTTTGTGGTCACTGTTGAGCACGAGCGGCCACGAGCGAACTATACTCTTGGTCAAGGGTGGAAGGGGCAGTTCACGAGGCTATTTGAAACGACCGGGTAGGCCGTCGCTAGCCGCATGGGCAACAGCCCTCGCACAGAAGCCTTGGGGACAGACGCCTCGAGCGAGCACTGGATCGATTCTGCGGAACCACCCAGGACAAATCAACGCGGGCAGTGATAGCGCACATATGCATCATGGCTGTGAAATATCCATTTCAGCAGAATGTGTATTCGTATGAGGACGAGAGACAGATAAAGCCCTGCAGACGCATCGGATTCAAAGGAGGACTGGTATACAGTAACAGCATCAAAGTTAAGCGGAACGCTGTAGCAATGCAATAGACGCCCAATAATATGATTAGACGCCCAGGTTATCGAGACGCTCATGGGTTCTTACATAATCACACGGTGGCTGCCGGTACTGTACAGCTGCAGCCCGATTTGTCCACGCTAACTTTCCGTATACCTGAAGCAAGCACGCCGCCGTACTCAACGCCCCCGACACAAATTCCTCAAGATGGTGCGTACCCATGTATGTTGAACTGCTGATCGCCGATTGACCGACCGTTTGCGTGCGTTTTACAGACGAAGCGTACCCGCAAGGTTGGCGTTACCGGCAAGTACGGTACTGTGAGTAGTTGATTTGCACTTGGTCGACCGGCCGGACATACTGCAGTCCGAGAAGACTTCAAAAAGGACGAGGGCTGACATGGGTGAAATAGCGTTACGGTGCCTCCCTGCGTAAGCAGGTCAAAAAGGTGTGTAGTGTCTGTAATTATCTGAGCCAAACTCGTCCTGACCTTGGCTGTTTCAATAGATGGAAATCACCCAGCACGCACGGTACACCTGCACCTTCTGCGGCAAGGTCAGTTTTGGCGCAAGCAACATGCTGAATGGGCGGAAACTCATAGGGCTCGGTGCTACAGGACTCCGTGAAGCGCCAGGCCGTTGGTATCTGGAAGTGTAACTCGTGCAAGAAGGTGATTGCGGGCGGTGCATGGACTGTCTCGACGACGGCGGCTGCGACGGTTCGCAGGTGCGTGTTCTTACATTGGACGTGTCAAAGAGCCTATTCTGACACTCGCGTACAGCACTGTTCGCCGTCTCCGCGAGATCACGGAGGCATAATCGTGTCGGGTCCCCTTTCATGCTGCTTTCCTGTCCTTCGTCGCATATATATGTCCCACGCTATGAGCACCCACCAATACAGCCTCATGCCGCCATTGTATTCTAGCATCATGACAATGTCTTCGGACCGCCGCGGAGTGGAACATCATAAAAATGTGAGGGTGGAGAGTGAGTCAGTTCTGAGGCTCTCAACGCCACGGATGCAATTAAGAATCTCGATGATTTTTGGCATAATGTTCAGACAATTGCATTCAATACGTGCCAGAATACATGCATCATAGATAGCTCAACATCAAAGTACATTGGTCGTGAATGAACGAACGGAGTCTACTCGTGGACGTCTTCGGCAGCGTTGTCGCTGTGGGGTGCCTGACCCTCTTCAACGTCGTCCTCTTGATCATCTTCGTACTCCTCGCTTCCGTCTTCCTCGTCCTCGTCATCATCCTCTTCATCTTGGTCACTTTCCTCCTCGTGGAAGGTGAGAGAGATGAACTCATCTCCCATGTTCCCGTCCTCAGCCGTGACCCGATGAGAGCTGGACGTACCGTTAGTATCATCAGCAGCAGACTCAGCCACAGCTGAGGAAGGAGCAGGGTCGGAAGTCAACCCGGAAGCTGAGGGCTTAGCGGAAGAGGAAGCTGTCGGACGAGCTCCCTCTGCAGCCTTGCGTTGACGGCTTGCACGAATGACGTGCGGGAGCTTGCATCCCTTCGTCGTGCACTGGCCCTTCTCCGCGAAGTCAGGGCACTCGCGAACATGCTGCTTGTCGCAATCGAGGCCCTTCTCGCAGTAGCCAAGCACAGCAAAGTCGCGGCAGATCCCCTCTCGCGGCCCGATGCGGACGTGCGGGAAAGGGCAGTTTGCACGTGTGCAGCGTCCGTTGTTGGCGAAGTGCACGCATAGAGGCGTCCGTTGCGGTGTGGGATCGTGCGAAAGCTGGCACGTCTCTGCGGAGTGCGGGCAGTTGCCCTTGAGGAACGCCCAGCAGATCGCGATCTTGCTCGGATCGTGCTGGTACATGCAGGTAAGGCCCCGGTTGCAGACACCTGGGTTAGTTGGTAAATAGCGCACGATGTTGAACTGGCTTGAATGATAGAAACTACGAGAATCGCGTGATGCTGACGTACCGGTCGAGGTGAATTGAGGACATGGCTTGTCAGAATACTTGGCTTTCTTGCGAGACCTGTAAGCGCTGGTAAATGGTGCATGAACCTGGAATAGATGGGTGGAAACAGACTGGTATGGCCTGCGTGTGTTGTTGAGAGTCATGTTGCGGTTCATAGGCCGTCCTCGCCTCGATGCTTTGGGCTTGAATGCACGGTTGGGGTTCACAGTAACTCCTGCTTTGGTCCTGAATGAGGATTGTGGTGCTACCGGTCGTGGGATCCGGTTCAACGTGGTTGCGGTGGGAGGCGGTCGAGGGGGCCTTGGTACTGTTAGGTAGCTGAGCGTAAGTCGGAGTTGTGGGCAAGCGACGGTGGAACACAGCGAGAGCCGCTCGACCGTTGCATACGCCCCGACGGATGCGCGATCCTGCAATCCTTGCTACCAGACTACGATTGTGCTCGCGATCCAGGGCAACATCAAGAGTCAGGTTGCATCCGTCCAGTCGAGTGCAGCTAGAAGAGCGGCTACAAAAAAGCATAGCCGTCGTATACAAAGGAGTCGCTATAGAAGACTTACGATCTTTGCGGACTAGCGCACGTCCAGATGACTCGAACTCGACGCCGTTGAGCACGACATCGCGTTTCTCCTGGGGAAGTGTCGGCGGTGGTCGGGCTGCCGGTCGAGGCTGCGGTGGTGGCGCAGGGGGTCTGGCGGTCTTGGATGGAGGCTTGTAGTTGGGGTTAACGTAGACATTGCTACGGGGTCGCGCAGAAGTAGATGGTGCTGGGGGTTGCGCCGGTGCGGTTTCTGCAGCTTTCCGGCGGTTGATAACACCTACGCTCTCGTGAGATTCAAGCTGAGATACATGGGCAGCATAACGCACTTTCTAGCTGCTGGATCTGTAGCTTGAGTGCGGCTGCGGACGTCGAGGGCGTATCCATGATGGCGGTCGAGGGGAAAGGCGAGCTGAGCGAGAACAAGCGAGAGAACGGCTTTCTGTACCTGATTTGGTCATCAGCCACACCACCAGCGCGTCGGTGCTCTTTGCTCGACGAGGCTGACCGATACTCTGACAGCTTCACTTCCAGCTTGTCTTCTCATGAGTAGAATACCGCCTTCACTACTCTACTTTACAATATACAATCCAACACTCAAGCCTGCTACACTTCACCCGGACCCGGACGACGAAGATGCTGAGGAAATCGCGCATATCCTCTTCCATACTGCCCGCGAGCACGCGGTATCTCGCGACCGAATCTTGAGGCAGGTTGGCCTTGCTAAAGCCCTCGTGAACTTCTCAGAGTGAGTGTACGTATGTAGCGGTGAAATGGTGTGGCGTAAAGCTGAGCAACTGCAGGATGTTCAATGCGGGAGTGCCTTGCGAGAATGTACACTCGCAGGCGAGGCGGATGGTTATGCTTTCGCCCGAACCCAACTTCTGGATACATGCTGTGAGTGTTACTTATCAACTGCGAATGACGGCGGCCCGTTGTGGATATACACTCGCGCTGTGTCGTCCAGTGTCCAGTGTACATCAATACTTGCTCCTGAAGCCCCTCCCTCCACTCGTGCGCATGGATTGATGCTGGTTCCACAACAGTGTTATGAGGTTGCAAAGACCCCCAGGCAGCCTCCGCCTAGCAGCAAGACGAAGGATCACTCTAAGAGCAAATCCAAAGGCAAAGAGAAAGAGCAAGCTTCTCGACCTACTGTTCTCTACGACTACCATGACGGTTCTGTACACGACGAAGTTGTACGTGCACACTTCCAACGTGGATATGAAGGGTTCAAGGTGCGCCATACCTCTGTGGAATTGATTGGAAGAGATGCGATAACGATGTTGTGCGGTATTAGTTGCTGCATGGCTCCTTCACCTCAGTGTTGTCGAATCTCGGTCAGCAGGCACTTGAGCTACAATTAGAGCGCTTCTTCACCGTGTGGGCTTGGAAGTGGGACATAGAGGACGAAGATTTTGGTATCCATCTTGGTATGTGCGAGGGCAGCCCTCAGGTCTGTGTCGTGCTCAATCGAAGCAGGAATACCGTTACATCCTCTGCACAAGGAACTCACGCCACTACTGGAATCATTCGTGTCTAAGCTACCACAAGAGCTGACGGCTTTCGCGCTTATACCGCCCTATGTGATACCCCCTCGCGCACCTCGATACCCTCCTGCTCTTGTTCGTTTTGTCTTGTCTCGCATTCCGCCACCGGCTACTCCTGTCTCTCGCACTCATTCGTCGGGATTTGAGCCCTCCACATCTACGCCTAACGTCGCCCCACCCCAAAATCCGGGTCCTCCAGTGCCATCAGCGGCACAATCGTCAAGCGGCACGGAGAACAAGCGTAGCTCAGCAAGCATCTTGCTCCCGCTACCACCCATGCCTAACATGAATCTTGGTCTGGATATGAAGAACATGAAGTGGGCGTGGCCTGGTTATCTGACCTTCGGAAAGTCAGGGACCAGCTCAAAGACAGCTACTGTGCTTGCGACGTCAGCAGCTCCTGGACTGGACTCTGCATCTCGCAATGACAAGAAAGAAGACGCTGGTAGTGTCGGGGACAACGGCTTGAAACCTCATGATGGTGTCGCTGTGAAGAGCGGAGAAACTTTAGAGGTCGACACGGCATCCCTTCTTGAAGCCATTACAACGGAAAGCATGGGCTCACATACACGAGCCGCATCCCCCGCGCCGTCCGCCCTTTCTCGCAGCTCACAATTAGGCGACTCCAGCGATCGCACAGAGGCTGATGATGGCCTGTCAAGCGAACCAAACCCTTCTGGCTCCCCAGCTTCAGATAACGTCCAATCTGGAACGAGCCGAGTCATCTTGGAATCCTCCGAACCGTCCCCAGCGTTCATAGCGAACGACGCGACAATACCTAGGGTTGCGAAGTCCTTTCTCCAGGCGTTTGTCCATCTGACAAGCTCCAGCGATCCACTTGCCACAGAGAAGCAACGTGTCTTACATCTCACTGTAAGAGGCCCCTCGCTCATTGCGATCACATCAATATACAAACTGATATGAGAATAGGANGGGGGACTGCACTGTCGCCATCGTAACAGGCGTAGAGGGTGACGCTGATACAGCGGAGCTTGCCGACGCAACGGTCGAGCTCATGCAAGATATCATGAAGGTCGTGAAGGAAGACTCGTTACGGTATGCTGTACATGTAAAGCTAGTGAGTTTGGTATCTCATCGTTCCCACAGCGCAAAGGACCAGCATATTCCTTCGGCGACGAAGATCTTGCAACCCAAGGACCGATATATCGTTGCAATGGATGAGTACACAACCGTCTCGCCTACAGGGTTCAACTCGCGGAGTGAGCACCTTTACCACGGACAGAGGCTGTTACGCAGGTACGTCTCCCACCGCCTTCCGAAGAAGGCGAGAAAGTTAGTAAACGCGCACCATCCAGCGACCACGACGTTCTAGAAGTCTTCTCCCGCGGACAGAATCCTCAGCATTGGTACATCGGGAAGCGTGGATTAGGCACGGATGCTGACGGGCGGTCGATAGACGGCGAAGCGTATATGGAGGTCTCGCGGAAGGAGACGACGCTGACGGACGTAGATAATGAACTAGCGGGTGTGGTCAGGAGGTTCATTGAGCATCTGTAAAGCATATGCCGTTATCTAGTCTCTGGCATTGAACAAGGATATCGTGGGCGACAAAGACTGTTTTGTCTGACAGTACTTGACACTGTGCGGTTGTTGCACTAGGGCAAGTGACGGGCGCCAAGACGCGCTTCTGGAGAATACGCGGCCGCTTGAGGGGACTTGTCATTTTCTTACTTTGCCTCTGCCACGACCACTAATGCTATGCTGACGCCGCCATCGCCATCGAGCTCTCCTTCATTGATCGCGCAGGACACGACAAACAGCCGCAAGAGACAACGCTCACTATCCATGCAATCAGAGGCTTCCTCGTCTTCACCCAAACGCTCCGCCTCACTGGACCCCCAATCACTCCAAGGCAATGATGTCCCCGCATCGTCACCTGCGGACCTCGGTTCCTCCGAAATCGATGCATACATGGCTGAGCAGGGCGAAGATCAAGGCCATCCTGTCTTCGGCGCGGATGCAGCCCGGTCCTCTGCGCAGAAGCTGGAGTTCGTAGAAAGAGAAATGAAGAAGGAGATGCAGGTGGGCCAGACGTGGTACATCGTCTCCAGGCGGTGGTATCTGCGGTGGAAGAAGGCGATGACTGGTTTGGAAGACAAGGAGGGCCGCGTAGAAGAGAAGGATGTGGGTGCGGTCGACAATACGCCTCTCTGCGATCAGAGAGGGCAGGTCACATCCGACCTCATCGAGCATGTCGATTGCGAGTTTGTGCCGGAGGAGGTATGGTCCAAGCTCAAGGAATGGTATGTGCACTCCTTCACGGATATTCGTGGACATGTCCAGCAGGGTGGCGATCCTGGCGCCTTTCAGCTGGGTAGTGGGCTCACGCCACCACCATGCTTGCTAGCCCGGGGTGGTGGTGGCGACAGGTATAGGCGAGCCGCAGCTAGTCTTACCTGTGTTTAGCGATGTGCAGACATCGCGGGGCTGTTATGACAGCGCACTCTGCCATTCATAAGCCCTCAGTATGACCGAGAGAACATGCTGAGAACCATGGCTTGGACATGTCCCGCTCTTTCTTTGGTCTTGCTCATCGTAACGGCACTTTTCCGCAGGTACGGCGAACCCAAATATCCACTCCCTCGGAAGGTCATCGCACGCGGTATTCTGCAAGAAGCCGTGCTTGAACTCCGACCCCCTGCTTTCAAAGTACATCTACTAGCCCCATCTAGCGTACCCGGGCAGACGACCGCTCCCAAGGAAGTCGTTGTTTCTTCGACAGACAAAATCAGTGATGCGCGTCGCGCTTTCGCGGCTGCAATCAATCCCCAGAAGGCTGCATCTGGCGAGTTCCGGGTATGGAAGATTGCCTCCGACTCGTCGACGGACCAACTACTCTTCACTGCAGACGACTTGCGCAGCCGCGGTGCCTCCTTATTTGAAGATGACGAGCGCACTGTGGGCGACGAGCTTGTAGACTCGAGTGAAGTCTTCGTGGTAGAGTTCAAGAACAGAGACAAGTGGATAGTCGACTCTGCGCAGGTGGCGTCGCCATTTAACGGTGCCTCCACTGTACCGCCGCCTCCTTCTACGCAGCCGGGTCCTCTTTTCAATTCAGGCCCAGATTTCTTCACGCAGCTCCAGCAAAGGACCGCTCCGACGGTAGGCACTACCGCGGTGACCACATTCAAGCCTAGTCCGGTTTCTGCCAACAAAGCTGGTGCATCCGGATCACGCCTCAAGGCCCAACACGACCCAGGGACTCTTGGTCTCAGTAATATGTGAGCGAGTCACTTTCGGTGATTGCATAGGCCATCCGCTCACAAACCTGAAGGGGAAACACTTGTTTCATGAATTCCGCAATACAATGTCTGGCGCATACACCGGAGCTCATGGACTACTTCCTTTCTGGGGTCTATCGGGAGGAGCTCAATCCGGACAACCCATTGGGTATGCAGGGTGCGGTCGCGCAGGCATTTGGTGCACTCATGTCGCGCATCTGGGATCCCGAGTCTACCATGTCCTCGTACACGCCACGTGAATTCAAGCAGACTCTTCAACGCTTCGCGCCGCAGTTCAGTGGCTACCAGCAGCACGACTCGCAGGAACTTGTTGCGTTCTTGCTCGACGGCCTCCATGAGGACTTAAATCGAGTCCTCAAGAAGCCGTACGTGGAGAAGCCCGACTGGGAGGGTGGAGGAGACAAGGAGCTCGTAGAACTCGCTAATATTTCCTGGGAAGGCTACATGAAGCGGAACGACAGTGTGGTTGTGGATCTGTTCCAAGGACAGTATCAGAGCACGCTCGTGTGCCCTGAATGTTCAAAGGTAACCCTCCGGATGGTTCTATGCTTGCGCAGGCGCTGACACGGGAGGCAGGTGTCGATCACATTCGACCCTTTCATGTATCTCACCGTGCCTCTGCCTGTGCAGAAGAAGTGGCACCATCAAATCCTCTACATCCCTTGGGACACCGAGAAGCCTCACGTCAGGGTATGTAACACGCTATCAGGCCTGTGATGAGGTATTGACTCATTCAGCCAGGTACCGGTAGAGCTGAACCGGCATTCGACCTTCAAGGATGTCCGTCAGCTTCTTGGGCGTTGGATGGGTGCTAACCCCGACAATGTAAGCACATCCCGTCCATTACACATTGGTTTGGGATTCCAATAACCGTCCTGTTCCGTTTCAGCTTCTCACTCTGGAGGTCTTCAACCACCAATTCTACAAGAATCTTGACGACAACGTCCTATGCGAAGACATGTCGGATAGCGACATCATCGCCTGTTTCGAGCTGCCGTGCAATTCTCAGCAGAGCAGGTCGTACAAACCCCAGCCGGACGACCCCTTTGTCGTGCCCGTATTCCCTTGCGAGACCCCCGGCACGCGGACGTACAGGACAGGCCCCAGTCCGTTCGGGTATCCTTTCATTGCGGTCATTGAACAGGATCAGGCCCAAGACCCACAAGCCATCTACGATGTCATCGTCGAGCGCCTGCAGCGTTGGACTGTGCACGCACGCGATCTGTTCAGCTGGGAGGCCGGTTCGGCGGACGACATGGAACCTGTCCACATTCCCATATCCGGCCCCGCAGTGGTCGAGTCCATCACAGAGATCACGGAGAATGGCGAGGTCGTCACCGTCGAGACCCTTCCCGAAGAGGGTGATATCGTGGACGAGAAGGCGACGGTCGTCCGCCAGGCAGACGAGGACGTCGACATGGCCGGGAACGGTGGCATACCTCGCAAGGTCGGCTTCAAGCGCGATCTGTTCACCATTCGGGTGCAGCGCGCTGCTCAGCAGTACGGCGTCGGCTACAACACATTCGGGTCGAACTACAATCGCTACGATTCCTTGGAGGCGCGCGCCGCCGCGTCCAAGGACGGCACACTGCTATACCAGAATGATGCGTTCTTCATCGAGTTCGACGACGGCGTCAAGTCGTACTACTTCGGAGACGAGAACAACAGCTGGGAGTACGCACTTTGGAACAAGTGGGACGAGTTCGTGCACCCGGAGCTCGTCGCGTCGCGCAAGACAGCATCGACCAAGAAGCAGAAGGGAATCACTCTGCAAGACTGTTTGGACGAGTTTACGAAGGAGGAGGAGCTCGGTGAGGACGATCTGTGGTACTGCCCGCGCTGTAAGAAGCACCAGCGAGCGACGAAGCGCTTCGACTTGTGGAAGGTCCCCGATGTGCTCGTCGTGCACCTCAAGCGATTCAGTAACAGCCGCATGCTGCGGGACAAAATCGATACCTTCGTCGACTTCCCGATCGAAGGGCTCGATCTCACTGAGATGGTGGGCCAACGTCGCGTTGGCAAGCGGCTTGCAGAGGAAGGTGTAGACGTCAAGTCGCTAGGCATCGACGACCTCGAGGAGCCTCTCGTGTACGACTTGTTCGCCGTGGATGAGCATCTGGGTGGGCTTGGAGGAGGACACTACCGTGCGTATGCGATGAATCACGTCACTGGCAAGTGGTATCACTTCGACGATTCCTACGTGACACCGTCAAGGGCCGAAGCAGCTGTGGTGAGTGGTTGCCCACTTGGTTGGAGATGGGCCTGGCTGATCCGTCGCAGAACGCGAACGCGTACCTGCTCTTCTACAGGCGACGCACTAGTCATCCCCTTGGTGGAAGAAGCCATGTCAAGATTGAGGAGGCTCGCGCACGGACACAGACACAAGCAGAATCTGCCACGCTGGAGGATGTTCAGCCTCTGACGCCGACGAGCGAGGAGTCTGCGTCTCATGGTGAACCGAGTAAGCCGCCGACAATCTTGGACTGGCCCACACCTGAATCCATGCCTCGCTCTTCGCCAGTCTCGTCTCCCCCACCCCTCGATGATCAACCACCACCTTTCGGACAAGCGCTGCTGGACCCGGTCCTCCAAACTTCAGGATTTGACGGAACCACCCTGTCTCGCCCTTTCGCCCTTCCTTCACTAGACGACGACGACATCCTTGACCGTCCTTCACTGCTCGAACTACCGGATCCCCTCTCCCGTGGTTCGCCTTCGTCCATAGACGCTGAGCCGGACCTGGAGAACGACGATACGGACTCGCCTTTCTACGATGTCGATGCCGACGGCAACGACGAGTACGATGTTAGCCAAGACTTCTCTCAGGACTCTGTGCGGCTACGCAATGCGGTCTTCGCGCGGGAAGAGGGCCAGGACGATGACGACAACACGACGGATGTGATGATGAC
>JAPEVG010000513.1:0-20841 GCA_029747595.1 Trametes cubensis
CGCCAATGCTCGTGTGCACGATCGGAATGACATCTCCAAGTTCGCTCTCGAACGCGGAGTAGAAATTAGTGCTGCCTTGAATAGCGCACAGGCAGTAGCTGTTCGTCAGCTTCGAAAAGACACCGATGTCGCTGCTATTTTCGAATTGGATGCCTAAAATCGGAGGTGAACCTCTGCAGAGTTTTCTGTGACTTCGGCAGGCGATCGCGAGGACTTACGGGTAGCCATTTTGTCGTGAAAGTATTCGCGCGCTTGTATCTGAGGCTTTTGGTCTAGTAGAAAGGGTTGACGAAGAGGATGAGAGGTGTGGCAGGGTATGTGCGAGTGGTTGGTGGGTAAGAGCGCGCCGCGGCAAGAAATTATAAAGGTCAGAAAGCAAGTCACGCCCCGGCACCGAGCGCATCCGCGCGCGCACTTCTCTCACTCTCAAACCACGTCTCTAGTCTTTACACGGCCTCTCTTCTGACTCGGAAAAACCACCTGACTGTCAGCCAGTGTTATTTGCGGCTTCGGCATACGATTCAAACGGTCTGGATATCTTCGCCGAGTAGCGGCAAAGCCAGCATGACTTGGTCACGGAGCCGCACTCTCATGAATACGCTGCGTTCGTACAGCGTCGCGCACCCTCCGTACCATCGGAATGTACGCGTAGCCTCCGCGCAATGTATACCAGTGCACCGACAATGCTATGCGACCGGTGTCAATGGACCTAACGCTCCAACTGAAGTAGAAAAGATACTGCTGGACACTATCAAGGTACGTCTCTGCTTGAATGTCACCACCGCATATGCACTATTATGGTGCGCTCTCTGTACTTCGATTCTACATGTCATATCGCCCAGTTGTTCGGACAGGCGTAAGTGTTCTGTGACCGAACATGAGGTCAACGGGGAACAGTTTCGCCTTCTCATGTATAAGCCGCCTCGAATCCATTCGACTGCCGCTTAGTGTTTTCAGTGTGTATCATAACTGAGCGGCCCCAAGGCTACAGGGCCTATCTCGTTCGCCACATATATGCAAATGTGTCTGTCCCACCCCACGGCAGGATACTACATGAACACTTCCAAGCCTGTCATTGGTTCCGAAGGCGACTTCATCACGAGCCCAGAAATCAGTCAAGTATTTGGCGAGGTAGAGTCGTTCACGCATTCCCGGGGCCCTGGCGATCACGACCGTTCAGTATCATTTGTAGCTTCTTGGTGTATGGCTCCTCTCGCAATGGATGTATGCAGGGTCAGGTCGAGAAATCCGCTTGCTGGAGCTCGGGCCCGGACGTGGAACGCTCATGCACGATGTTCTGAGGGTATGTGATATGTCCACGCTAAACCCTCACCAGACTTGACTTGTGCCTAGGTGTTCTCGCAATTCCCAGCCGCGCGCTCTGCAACCAAGGAGATACACTTGGTGGAGACAAGTCCGGCAATGCGAGCAGCTCAAGAAGCCAAACTGTCTTTCCTGGCGCAGACCCATGGATGGACCTTGCATTGGCACGATGGCGTCGACCAAGTACAGCATGATGGCAGCAAATTCATGCTCGCTTTGGCGCATGAATTCTTCGATGCGTTGCCATTTCATCTCTTGCAGGTACGAACACATGGAGTGAAACTTCCCTTCAATCCACTCACAACCTATACATGACAGAAAACACACCACGGGTGGCAAGAGGTCCTCATCACCTCAGAACGGGACCCCGCTGCACCCACTGTGCTGAAACCCGATACAAGCGCTCCGTCACTCGACTTCTCGTCGACCGCTGCCCCGCTGCCGACAAATACGAGCCGCTTCCGGCAAGTCCTGTCGCCCACACCGAGTCCGTCTTCAACAGTTCTTGGCTTGTCGTCCACGCGCTTCCAGAAGCTTCCCATCGGCTCCAGAATAGAGGTCTCTCCTGCATCATTCAAGATCGCTCGACGACTAGGCGAGCTGCTTCATGATGGGGAGGAAGGGTCTCGGTCAGCTGGTAGCGCGCTCATTGTCGATTACGGAGGCGATAAAGTCTACGGCAATTCATTTAGGGTGGGTCGGCATGGGATTTGATATGCACCGTCTGACGTTGTATGCATCGTATACAGGCTTTCAAGGATCACAAGATTGTAGACCCTTTCTATCGCCCTGGCCAGTGCGACCTCACAGTCAATGTCGACTTCGCCTACCTGAAGGAAGCCAGTGCGGACCTGGGTTAGATGACTTGTTATCTCAAATGCGCTACTCATATATCTGACATCTCCTGCCGACATGTAGCGAGGCACCACGGGCCTCTTTCTCAAGCGATTTTCCTTCACCGCATGGGCCTACAACCTCGCCTCGATGCTCTCAAAGCTGCCGCAAAGGACGAAGAGCGGAGGAAGCAGATTGACCAAGCCGCGAAGAGGCTCGTCGACCCCACTGGTATGGGAACACAGTACCAGGTTATGGGAATGACGGGCAAGACGAAGAAAGTGCTGACTGACGAGGAACGATGGCCCTTCATCGAGGCAGTGCAACACCCAGAGAGTGCGGGCGTTGGGCGGCAGCCGTCGACTGTATGAGAGTACTTCTCGGTCATAAGTAGAGTAGATCCACGATAATGTCACCGGTATTGCGATTTGTTTTAAAGGGATGGCCACCACTGTGACCAGCATATAACATGGCACACTGTACGCCAAGAGGTATGTTCCCACACGCTTGTTGCCGTAAAATGTCACAGAACCTCCTGGTATTGGGAAGAGACGGGGATGGGGATGGGGATGAGATATAGGGAACACACCACCTGAGGCACTGTGTAAGGCACCGAGGTGTTGCTGCGGGAAGAGCGAGGTAAGAGATCAACCAAGCGTGTGCTATGGTGAAAGGGCTTCGTTTCTGGCACCACTCTTTCTCCTACGAGGGGAACGAGAGCGAGAGGTACGTTCCCGTCTGCGAGTTTGTTCTGGCTTCTCAGAATGTTCACGGCTCTTGCTACGTCGCGACTCCTTTGGTTCGTGACTCCGGTCGTCTTCATGCCTATCACGCGATCTTCGTCGCTTCCTGGAACCCGACCTTGGGTTCTCGTCGCCAGCCCGGGGACTGCTGCTGCCAGCGTGTGCTTCTCGCCGTCTCGCTTCTTCTTTCTCCTTGTTCCGCTTGTACAGAAGCTTCCTGACGCATTTTGGGCACAGAACGACCTTCACAAGGGCGAATTTGCTTTCCCCGTGCTCCAAATACGAGAAAGGGAGCTCCAGCGTAGTTAACGCAGGCCGCACATCGTCGCCTTGTTCCGGGAACTCCTTATGAAGCGGGCAACGAGTATTACCGCAGGTTGTTTCTCCTGCGCCAGAGATGACCTCCTCTTCGGTCCGCCATCGCAGCGCAAACTGACAATACCTATCAGCTTCCTCGTCTGACTGAGGTTGTAGATTGACTAGCCCACCCACATTCCCAGACTTGTAGTGCTTCAGGTCGCAAACAGCATACTCTCGGTAGAGCGAGGAATAGTACTTCTTGGCGAGTCTTTCGTCCCAAGGAAGCCGCTTTTCGTCTACGTCATCGTCTTCGCGGAGAAATCTGTCAACATTGAACGATGAGCCATATTAGCGATGTGCTGCCACAGGTTGCTAGTAGCTCACTTGTGAGAGCTCTTCAGAATATCGAATTCCGAGATGCCTCCTCCGCCTGAGGGGCCTGCAGCGTTTGATCGGGTTGCAGACATGCTACAGAAACGCTATGAGGTTGCAATCGTTCGTGTACGAGAAAGTATGAATGCGAATCAAAAGCGCTATGTTGTGGGGGTGGCTGCAGGCTACTCATCGCAAAAACGGCGCCGATGTTACATTGGGCGCGAGGATTGGGCGGTTGATAATCTAATCTAATGTATTATTTTCTCAACATAATGATTGGCGCGATTGTAAGCGCCGTAGTTGCGATGGCGCCTCACAACCGCTTTGCAACCATCTTCCAATGTCTTGCAACTTCAGCCCAATCTCGCGTTTGCTTTGCTAGTTCCTCATAACCTGCGCGCTCGATTCTGATCACCGTCTTGGTCACGAGAATGGAACTGTACAGAACCAGTGCGGAGCTTGAAAAACGGTCGACATAACTACGGGCAACCCGCGCCCTCCGAGCATCTTATACTCTTTCCCCTCTTCCTCTTCCATCAGCAAAAATGTGCATTTGTATGTATAAGTATGGGAACGTATACAAACGTCCGGGCGGAAAGCATACATCGTGCGGGAAAACAAGGGTATGTGTTCCGACTACGCCGCACTAGCCGAAGTATGCATACCTTCGTGTTCCATTGTGTTCTTCCGGATCCATTATTTACCTTTGTATGGCAGCACTATTGAATACAACGCCCTACCAGGTTTACATACGTACCGGATAGAACACCATTGTATACATACATTAGTGATATACTAGTCCCACCAGCGTATATATTATATTGCTCATTTTTCCCACATCGGCTGCTCGCACGCATTGAGAATAAGCGCAAATGCATTCACATTGAACAGCATCACTACATTAATCAGAAGTACATAATGTATAGGGCGGCGGGGTGGGGAAAGAGAGACAGGCGTTGAGAGCAGTATAAATGACAGAGACATACGAGCTAAAGGGCGAACAAAGTAACCGGGATTATCAGTACACGAGGCAACCAGCGTGTTAGAGAGTACGTGGCGAGAGGTAGACAGGGCACAAGAGGGGAAAACGCGGGGAGACGAGACAGCGCGATGGAGACGAGATAGCGCGATGGAGACGAGACAGCGCAATGGAGACGAGACAGCGCAATGGAGACGAAGGCAGAGCCTGGCAGAGACAAGGGAAGAGCACAGCAGAGACGACGGGAGAGCGTGGTAGAGGCGACGGGAGAACGCAGCAGATACGAGGGGAGAACGCGGCGGATACGAGGGGAGAACACGGTCAGGATGAGCTTGAGCGTGAGCGTCTGCTAGACGAACAGCCCATAAGTAATGTGTCGCGCGCGCCGTATTTGACACGTACTCGGATGCCTGGGCTTCTTTCTCAGCAGCCCGTGCGGCTTTTCTGTCGGCGCGCCGGGCAGCACGCAGCCGGTCGGCTGTTGTCTCTTCATCATCCCCTGCCGCAGTGATCTGCCGCAGGTTTCCCGTGCGGCCGAAGACCCGCCTGTAAAAATGTAAGCCACATTAGCCAATATGCCCCAAAAAGCGTGAAAAGACACACTCGTTCCACCATCCGAGGGTCTTCTGAGCGAATGCCGAGCCGGGGTGCTCAAAGAGCTCGACGATCGCGTCGAAAAGGTGGGACGCGTTGTACTTGCCGCAGTCTTGAGTGGAGAATTGTGTCTGGTTTGAGAGAGCGCCTCGAACCTTGCAGAGCGTCAGCAACTTGTCGGCGGCCCGATGACACAGCGTGCTTACCACGACAGCTGTGTACGCGATCGTGCGCTCAGTGACTACAAAGTAGTTGTAGGCAAATGCTACCGGGGGCTTGCCCGGCATCCGTTCGGGGCGGCCGTATGTCATCAAGGCCGACGCAGGCCCGGTCCAAATAGTTCTGTAACACTGGCAGGGTGTTCAGCGCCGCTTGGGGCGTCGCTTACACGGGGCTAGACTCACCATGCTCAGGTACTCGCCCATGAGCAGCCCGGCGGCCTCATCTGTTGGATCAGCCTGTGCCGCCGGCTGGTCGTACAGGAAGGACGGGAAGTTGCCGCCGCGGACAAGCTGGCTATTTCCCATGACTTGCTCAGCGAATCTGTAAAGCAATGTGAGCATCCAGTTACATTCCATCAGAATCACGTACCTCTCCCAATCCTCGTCGAATCGCTTGAGCAGCACTTGAGGACAAAGCAGGCGTGCTGTATACCAGTTGGTCCATCCGCGTGCATACTTCTGCAGGGATGGGCCTGGGGCGGACCGGTACTTCTCATCTCCACAAGACTTGTAGGCGTTCTGCATGTACGTCATGACATGATCAACGAGGCGTCCGGAGTCATTGCTCCGCGTGCTTTTAATGTTGTGCTTGAGCTGAACAAGCATTAGCAATCTATCGGTCCAAACGAATGCGCTCTTACGTAGTCGCAAAGGACGCGAAGCTCTTCGTCGTCGAGCAGCGGCAGGTCGCTCTTGAGGTCTGGGATTAACTCCAGCATGGACCAGTATTGACACATGAGTTCCTTTTCGCGCGCGCGTTGCCTGCGCCTAAAGAAATGCCCGCACGGTAGTCAGTGCGAAGAAGAACAAGCCATGTAACTTGTCCTCACCGTGCCCTGGCGGCCTCCTCCTCGGCTGGATCGTCCGAGATGTCGGCATCGTCTTCCGAGTCCGTGGGTTCCGGCGCGCCGTGGTGCATTCCAAACGTGAGCGCCTGGAAGGGATCCATAAATGGATGTACGACTCGCGGAAGGAGGCGTGCCTGAATGCGATAATTCTGAATCTCCTCGGAGGCCCTGTCAGAACGCATATAGTCAGCGAGCACGGAGAAAAATAGAGTATATGCGCACTCACGTCTTGTTTTTCGTGTCGTTCTTCATGAAACTGAGTANTTTTCGTGAGTTTCTTGCGCCGCTGTTTGCGAGCGCGCGGATCGGGCGCGGTCTCATCGGCCTGGCTGGGTGGACTTGTCTCCCGGGACGTGGACGTGTCCGGCTGTGATGCGCGTCCGTGCTCACCGGAACCTTGAGCGACAAGGTTTTGAGTCGCTGGAGGGCTTTCGTTCCCGGCTTGAGAGTGCGCGTTGATTGGCGCACTGGCGTTGATGGATGCAGCGGGCACATTGCTCGCAACCGCTGGAAGAGGCGCTAAATGCCGTGGTGGGACAATAGCACTGGTTACTTGCTTGCGCTTTTTCTTGCCTGACGAATCTTTGTGGCTCTTGCCCATGGTTGAGAGAATGAGAGAGAAAAAGACGAGGGTGGTGATAGTCGAAAAGAACGAAGTCGCGCGTGCGGAGCGTCAGGTCAGTGGGAAGCCACGTGATCGCGTCGATCCCGCGCGCGTACTGTACAGTACCTGTCAACTGGCTCTTGCTCACCTCTTTCACGCCTTGAGTTTGACCGTGATCTGCTTGTCTCTATGTTCTGGTGTCTGGGTTGCCAAGCTGAATTCGAGACTAGCCGCGGACTCAGCTTGCATACACGCACATGCCAGTATGCTGGAAGCGCGCTTGTCGACACGCTGCGCAAGCGCAAGGCAGCAGAAACACAAGAGAGGCACCGGAAAAAGCAGAAAATCCACGAAAATGCTATGATAGGCTCTCCCGAGGTCTGTGGCCTGCAGGCGACCCAACAATCTATGCTAACAAGTGTGTATTACAGCCTGAACCCATCCACGACGCTCCCATGCCAGAACCCCCTCCGCTGCCGGATCCTCTGACTATCAGCCGCGCAGGGCGCGTTCGCAAACTCCCGGGACATTTGCGCAACATGCAGCCGTCTTCGCTGACGTGCCTACCCGCGCATTTACGCCCTCCTGCGCCTCCAGCTCCCGCGCGTCGGCAACCCAGCCCAGAGACTGCCCGCTCGCGTCCAGCATCGCCTCCCCCTGGCCTCCCACTCGACGACCTCGTCGCGCGTCCTCAGGATGAAGACGCAATGTCAAGCAAAAGCAGCGCCGACATCATTAGGACACGCCCCAACGAATACGGCCTGTACCGTGTATACACGGTCAGGCCGCAGCGCGATCCGGAAGGCGACGTCTCCATAGAGGCCGCCTTTGATCCGACGGCCTTCCCCAAACCCGCTGGGGCTCCAAACATCCCACACGGGTTAGAGCGGCTTTTGCAGCCACCCCCGAAACCCGAGCCTCCACCCTTCGCGCCGTTCGCCAATGTCTCAATCTTCACCGTGCTCTACTGGCAGGCATGCGGAGATAGCAACTTAAAGTCTTATTCACAGATCGACTTACTCGCGCGGCTTATGCAAGAGCCCGGGTTTGACCCAAAGGACCTGGTGATTCTCGATTCTGCGCGCGAAGAGCGCCGTCTCGACAACTACTTCGAGGACGTCGAAGGATCCCCGCTCTCCGTGGACGACCGCTGGATCAAAGGCGTTGTGAAGATAAGACTGCCGAAGGAGGGAGTACAGTACAAATGTGAAGAGGACGTGCCGGAGTTCGCTGTCGAGGACGTAACCTACCGCGCCCTCGTTGACGTCTTCACAGCGGCCTACCAGCAGCCGTGCGTGAAGACTTGGCATTTCATCCCTCACAGGCTGTATTGGATACCCGACGCTGCAACCGGCCGCTCGGCTGCCGGCAGTTGCGCATCATCTGCGCGCAGCCCCTCGCGTGAGTCCCACCGCCATTGTTTCCGGGCGCCGTTTGCTAATTGTGTTTCACACGTCAGCCACGTCGTCCGTCCCAACACCGAGCTTGAGTGGTTCCCCTCGCCCTCAGCCCTCCCCTCGCACTTCCTCGTTTCCTCGCCCCCAGCCCTCATCTCGCCCTTCCTCGTCCTCATCTTGTCCTTCCTCGTCCTCTCGTCCTCGTTCACCTCCGCACCCTCCATCTCCAGCTCACCCTACATCATCTCGCTCTTCATCGCAACCTCAATCACCATCGTCGTCGTCCGATGACTCGTCCTCAAGTGCATTACCCCAGGACACCCACGAGGGCATTCGCGTCTACTCAGAAGTCTGGCACGGGGACGCATGGCTCGAGGAAGATGCACGGATGCGCACAAGGCCGCGCGAGGCAGGAGACCCTTCCGACTTGGAGTACGCGATCGCACCGTGGGGTCTCTACTCCGACTCAACGCACCTGACTTCGTTCAGCCAGGCGTCCCTATGGCCACTCTATGGTTATTCCCTCGCGCAAAGCAAGTACGTCCGCGGCCAGCCCACGTCGTTTGCAGCCCACCATCTCGCGTACATACCTTCGGTATGTAGACTCTCCCGCTCGCCCGTACCTGTTGATTAACACTTCCTTATTTTCTTATAGCTACCTGATACCCTTCAAGACCTTTACCAGGCAATCTACGGCGTCCCCGCATCAGCCGCGATGCTCACATTCCTCAAGCGCGAGCTTATGCAAGCTGTTCTGCTCCTGCTTATGGACGACCGGTTCATGTACGCGTACGTGCATGGTCTCGTCCTCCTCTGCGGGGATGAGATCATGCGTCGTTTGTTCATTCGCTTTCTCATTCACTCAGCAGACTACCCCGAAAAGTGCGTATGATCCACGGTACCTCATCTTTGCACGCTCATCATCCACTTTCCAGAATGCTTCTCACTTGCCTTCGATTCTTTGCCCGCTGTCCCTGTCCGCGTTGCCGCATCAACAAGGACAAGATCATTGAGATGGGTACCCGCAACGACCTCTACCGCCGCAATTGGGTTCGACAGGACGACACCGACACCATCTATCGCATCAAGATCACTCGGCGTTGGGTCCTCGAGGACGGGCTCGCGCTCACCAGCAAGTACATTGCGCGTGTCCTCGATCCTTTGTCGCTCACACCCACCCGTGCACGTCTCTCACTTCAACTGACTATTGATCGCGACTTGCTAAATATTTCACTGTCACAGTCTGCCTACTCTATCCGACTACGCGAGCACGGTTTCAATGTCTACTCGCTGTTTGCCCCGGACCTCATGCATGAATTCGAACTGGGCGTCTGGAAGTCAATATGGATCCACCTCCTGCGGATCCTGTACGCGGTCGGCGAGGACGCCATACAACGATTAAATCAAAGGTACGTCTTGAGTCATACATCTAGTATCCCTTGCATAGCTGACATCATAGTTAGATTCAGGCAAACACCGCCATTTGGACGGTCTACAATCAGGCGTTTTAGTGCGAACATTTCGAATCAAGGGAAGCTTGCGGCTCGTGACTACGAAGCAAGGCTCCAGGTAGGCAGTGTCAATGTCAAGACACCGAGCGTCGTTCGCTAACTCATGTCCCACAGTGCTTCATGCCAGCATTTGAGAATCTCCTCGTGGGGCCGGCGAGCCGTAGAGACAATGGGATTGTGCTCGACTTGGGCTTCGACCTTGCGACATGGCACTGCCTCGCGAAACTGCGCGAACATACGGAGATATCCTTGGCCGGGCTGGATGCGAAGACAGTCGATGTGGGGGCCACCGTTCGAACGTTTGCCAAGAAGACATGCGGGGAGTATGTCACCGTGGAGCTCCCAAGTAAAGACAGCGCGGCGCGAGGCCGTCGTACTGCCCACCTGAACAAGAACAAGAACGTTCGGAAGAAGGGTGCTGCGGCCACCGAAGCAAAGCGCAAGTACTTCAACTACACGACGTATAAGTTCCATGCTCTGCGCGACTACGCCCCCGCAATACGCGCGATTGCAGCGAGCAATAATTTCAACACTCAGGTGGTTCGTGTTGAAGTGGCTACATCTTCGAATATACTGACATGCGTCTTGACAGGGTGAACTCGAACATCGACACGTCAAGCGATTCTACGCACGCACGAACAAGATCAGAGCTGCATTTCAAATTGCCCAGCACATGCGACGTGCTGAGACACTCCGCATCATCAAGCGACGTGTCGACGCTGCCCGTGCCTCCCAGGAGGGAGCGGCAATGAATGCGACGCCGACGGAGTTAGTTACTGGGGACGAGCTGGATCGCAGCACGGCCGCCGTGCCACAGGAGCCGCTTCCGTTCACGGCGGACCCCCTCGCGCGGTATCACATCGCCGAATCGCAACGTGAATGCGACGACCTGTCTCTGTGGGTTGCCTCTCAGGCAGCAGACCCCGCTTTTCAGGTACGAGCGCGTGGTATCATGACCTCACATCCTAGACTAACCCTCCGAGCAGGTTCAAGACTTCCTTAGCGACTTGAGGAATCACATACTCAGTCGCTTCAACGTCGCTCTGCCACCGGGCGAAGAGGACTACACCATCACAGATCGATCACGTATCGTTTTCGTGAAGAATCGAATCTACTGGCATCGCGTCCTACGCGTCAATTACACCACGTATGACCGTCGACGGACGCAAGAGTCCATCAATCCTCGAACACACGGCGACGTGCTATTGCTTGCTACCAACAAGAGCGAGGGCGACCACCCGTACTGGTACGCCCGGATCGTCAAGATTTTCCATGTCAACGCCCGCATGCTTGGAGCCTTTGACGAGGAGCCCAAGCGCATCGACGTGCTGACGAACTTCTGAACCTAGAAGGCAGGGGAGCGACCTGTAAGCGACACAAAGAGAGTCTTCAGTCTGTGAGCGAACGACTATATTGCATAGTACAAGTACCTGTAAGCGACACAAAGAGAGCTACAAGTACTTGGTAAGTAACTGCATATGTAGGCATAGTAGTGAAGGAACTTACTCTTCAGTCTGTGAGCGAACGACTGAAGAGCAGAGGCGAAGAATGTCCTCCTTATATACTGAGAGAGGAGTGCCATGAGTAAGCAAAGAAAGGAGGCATGTGATCGCTATGTACGATGAGTAAGTGCCGAGCATAGACTGAGTAAGACGATGGTGCGAGTATCGCGTCATATGGTATCATAGGTAGAGAACCCTCTGGAAGGATCCGTAGCAGTGTAGAACGCAACGGAAAGATGGAGGGAATGTCCAAATGTCTAACTACAGTACGTACTCTGAGCAGTCCGTAAAAGGTAGGTAGGAAAGTCCATGCTGTGCGCGTTGTAGGCGCCACAGCCACTAAGTCCACATTCCCGGTCCGGCACAGCCGATAACCTGGAAGTTCAACACTCCCACTCGTTCAAACTGCGGAGGGAGAGACTAAACCGATTGCCTTTCTGAAGCGCTCCAATATAGAGAAGGAGACGTTCTTCGTCAAGGAATCAGCTAGTTGGTCCTCTGTCGCTACGTAGTAGATGTCGATCGTCCCTAACTCAGCTTGTTCGCGAGTGTAGTGGTACTGGACGTCGACGTGCTTGGTGCGACGCTCGGTGACGGGGTTAACTGACAAGAAGATGGACCCTTGGTTGTCGAGACACAAGGGTGTAGGACGAGAGATGTCGTCCCCCAACTCTTCACCAAACGTGCGAAGCCATACAACTTGACGACAAGCGTCTGACGCAGCCTTGTATTCCGCCTCGGTCGAGGAGAGCGAAACAGTAGGCTGTTTCCTGGACTGCCAGGAAATAGCGCCGCCCGCCATCAAGAAGACGTAAGCTCCAGTGGACCTGCGGTCATCACGGTCCTCAGCCCAGTCTGAGTCAGAATAACCCAAGAGACCATCATTTGAGGCACCGTAGTAACGCAACCGGTAGTCTTTGGTCCCTTGAAGGTACCGCAGAACGTACTTGGCATAGTTCCAGTGTGCGTCACTAGGATTAGAGTTGTACTGAGACAACTTCTGGACCGCGAAGGAGATGTCCGGACGTGTACCCAAAGTCGCATAAAGCAGACTGCCAATCAGGCTCTGGTACCGTTTCCGGGAGTGTTCGGCAGCAGTGTGACTAGATTTCTCCAGTACAGCACCAGCAGGGAGGGGAGTGCGAGCCGGCTTGCAGTCAGCCATATTGAAACGTTCAAGAACGGACTGGATGTAGTCTATCTGGTCGATGTCGATCGTACGAGCTTTACGATCGCGAACAATGTTCAGACCAAGAAAACGCGAGACAGGACCCAAATCCGTCATCTTGAACTGCTTCATCAAGGCCTCCTTGGTAGCCTTGATGTGGCCAGGCTTGTCACCCATGAGGAGTAGATCGTCGACATACAGAACGATGATCGTGACGGAATCCCCCCTATGTCGCCGATATACGTAGACTCCGGCATCAGAGTATGTCCGTATGAATCCCAGATCTAGCAGGATTTGGTGTATCTTGGCGTTCCATTGACGAGATGCCTGCTTCAAGCCATAGATAGCTTTCAGCAATAGACACACGAAGTTTTCCTTGCCAGGAACAACCCAGCCCTCAGGCTGTTCCATATAGATCTCCTCCTCCAAGTCGCCATTAAGGAACGCAGTTTTGACGTCCATCGACTCGATGTCCCAGTCCTCAAGCGCAGCATGCGCGAGGAGATAGCGAATCGACTCAAAACGCGCAACAGGCGAAAAGGTTTCGTTATAATCCTCCCCCCAGACCTGAGTAAAACCCTTGGCCACAAGACGAGCCTTGTACCGACCATCATGCTTGATGTCATACACCCAACGATTGGCGACGACTTGTCGGTTCTTCGGCCTAGGCACAAGAATCCAGGTCTTGTTCTCGATGAGCGAGTCGTACTCTGCTTTCTCAGCTGCACGCCACTTCTCCGCGTCTGGAGATGCCATGGCTTGTCTATGAGAGTTTGGTACACCAGGCTTGGGGTTTGCAGCAGCGAGCATAGCAATAATAGACTGTACAACATGTTCATTGTCCTCCAAGTTCCCTTCCGCATCTGTGCGAGCATCAACCTTTGCAGGTGGCTCATCACCGTACGCACTGTCCTCATAGCGCTTTGGTCTAGGAACGTTCTCGCGACGAGGGCGATCACGCGCTATGCTAGGACCTCCCACTGGTTCATGACGGCGGCGCTGGTGAGAAGGTCGTGGCGGAGGAACAGCAGGTGGTGGATCGGGTTGTTGCGGAGGAGGGGGAGCAGGTTGCTCTGGAGGTACAGGAGGCGCAGGAGGTGCATCCTCAGGGAGAGGAATAGGAAGAGGGATATCGATCTCGAAGTTTTCAGGCTCAGCATTGGAGGCATCGTCTGAAGGGACTTCTTGATCTGAGAACGGACTATCGTCTGGGGTAACGGGACGATTGCCAGAAATCTTACGTGCAGGAAAAGACTCTTCGTCGAAGATCACATCGCGAGATACAACGATAGAGTGGGTGGCCGGGTTCCAGAACTTGTACCCCTTGGAACCTTGCTCATACCCGACAAAGATCATCTCGACAGCCTTCTTGTCGAGTTTCCCTTTGCGCTTGTCCTTTTGCACGTGAACGTAGGCTTTGCAGCCAAAAACGCGGAAATAGGACACATCAGGAATGGTCCCATCCCACAGAGTGATGGGGCATCGCCATTTCAGACGACGCATAGGCTGACGATTATAGATATGAACGGCTGCCTCGATAGCAAGTTGCCAGAAACCGTGACTAAGTCCAGCGTGATGAAGCATAGACAGAGCCTTCTCAGTGATAGTGCGGTTCCAGCGTTCAGCGCGTCCATTCTGCTGAGGCGAATCAGGCATGGTCTTGTGGTGCTCGATCCCAAGACTGCGGAGAAGCTCGGAGAACTCGTTTGACGTATACTCCCCACCACGGTCAGAGCGAACTCGCTTGATTTTCCTCCCAGTTTGGTTCTCAGCCCAGGCCTTGAAGTCATTGAATGCTCTGAAAGCATCCGACTTGAACTTCAGGAAATAAGCACGGGCGAGACCGGAGTAGTCATCAATGAAGCTAGCGAAGTACTTGAATCCGCTGCCAACCGACGCTGTACGCATAGGCCCATCAAGATCAGTGTGGACGAGCTCGAGAGGCTCAGTCGCACGCTTCTCTGACGGAGGGAAAGGGAGTCGGTGGGATTTGCCAAAGGCACAACCCTCACACGGTTCATCATCCGCGGGATCAAGCTGGTCGACACCCTTCACATTCTTAGGCAGGTGGCGAAGAGGCTCCTTGCCTGCATGACCAAAGCGACGATGCCAGGTCTTGTAACTGCGAACGTTGAGGTGGACTCGCCTGTTCAGAAGAATCTCCAGAGTCAAATCATAGAGATTACTCGCAGGATTGTACGGTGCTTCAAGGATCTTATGACCCTTGATGCGAATCGTCGAGCCTGTGTCGACAGCGCCTTCCGGCTGCTTGTCAAAGATCATCATCTTCCTCGCTCCTTGGAAGAGAGAATAACCATTCTTCTCAATGGTACCGGTGGAGAACAGTCGTGCAGAGGCCATAGGCACATAGCAGACGTTCGGAAGAGTGATTGTCCACCGTTGACCATCGACAAGAGTCTCAGCTTTTACAGTGCCTTGACCGAGTCCCTGAATGACTGACCCTTCACCGGACGATGCGGTATTGAAGGTCAGCGGATTGTCAAAGGGTTCGTACTCGGTGAAGTCGTCAAAGCACCAAGTGACGTGCTGAGATGCGCCAGAGTCCATCAGCCAACGAGTATACCGCACACCAGCAGCAGCTTTCGCCGCATCATAGAAAGAAGCGTGCATGTTCGAGCCGGATTCAGCTACAAGTACATTGGCAGAGACGTGCGCATGGTCATAAGAAGTGTCCTTTCCCTTCCCTTTATCCTTATCCTTGTCCTTCTTCTTGCCACCATTGCCCTTCCCCTTGTTGCCCTTGGGGCGAAGCTCGGGGTGCTTCTTGTAGCAAGTCGACTCATGATGGGTCTGACTACCACAGAAGTCGCAGGGGCCAGACGGCTTGGGCTTGGTCTTAGAGATCCGAGTGGCAGATTGGCCGGTCCTGCGCATGGCTTCCTCAGAGAGAGACTTCTCGAGGATGACGTCAACGGTGATCTTGCTGAGATCCATCGTAGCCATAAGCGCAGAGATCATAGGACGGTAGGATTCTGGGACCTTGGAAAGAAGGATGAGGGCCTGGATATTGTCCTCTAGCTTCAGGCCATTGGTCGAGATCTCGCGAATACGCGTGACGATCCGACTCATCTGATCCTGAAGAGAACGCTGGTCCGACATGCGAGACTCGCTGATAAGCGATTCAAAGAGACCCCACACATGCGCTGAGTTCGGTTTCCCAAACTTTTCCTTCAACGCATCCCACATCTCTTTGGCAGTGAGTGTGGCAGTGGTGGCAACGCCATCGGTCATCTTCGTCTCGAGGAGATAATGGAAGCTAGGTCCAGTCCGCATGAAGAGCAGACCGCAAGCCTGAGCATTCTGCTTCTTGTACTCCTTGAGAGCCTCGGCTTCGGTGGGTGGAGCCGTAGTAGAAGCGACAACTTCCCAGCAGTTCATGAACATGAGGAGACCCTTCATCTTGGCAGCCCAGTCGGCGTACTGGCTGGCCGAAGAGAGGAGGGGAACAGAGTCGGGTTTGATGTCGCCCATAGTGAGTAGGAAGAATTGGGGCGAATCAACAAGTTCCTCGGTGAGATCGAGTTTAGGAGATGGAGATTGTGGAGGCGCGAAATGGAGAGGCGCGTCCGGAGGAAGGGGTGTGGAAGCGAGGAGAGGTGAAAGCTCGTAGACTGATTCTAGGTCTTCTTCTTCTTCAGGAGAAGAAGGAGGTAGTGGGATTTCTTGCCAAGGCTCTGGGATAAGAGCCCACGAGAGATGTGAAGGAGGTTGCCGAGTGTTCTGGTAGCGATTAGGACAGGGGTTCCTATCGCAAGCGTAGTAGCTATCGTCTTCTTCGTCGTGATAACGATCGAGGTTTTCGTCGGCGTCAAAGACGTGAACTAGGCCAGAACAATCAACGGCAGATGATTCCGAAGAGTCGTCAAGAGTGGCGTCGACTTCTTCTTCAGAATCAATGGCAAGAGGTTCCGCTGTGGTCGGCTCCAAAACGGTTCAGAAAAAGCGCGATGATTGACTTGCTGTGTGCACCGAGAAGTCCTGGTAGATGGGAACACCTGTTCAGGAGAACCAGAGATCCAGACAGCCGAAATGCCCGAAAATCTGGGTAGAAGTTGCCAACTGTGCCCAAGAAAGACTAGGTACTGCTAACCGACAAAAAGAGTATCGTAAGGAGGGTCCAGACGGTTGTCCTCCGGTCCTAAGTTCCTAAAGAACCCGGATACAAGGGCTGGCTGTCGCAAGTGCGAGGCCTGACCCAGGGATACTAGAAAAAGCTCGCTACAAGGAGCTGTTCAGTCTACTGAGAGCTAGGGCTATAGTAAAAGCACTCAGGGCTGCGTCACGAGCGCAGAAATGTCCCCCTGGTAGCAGTGTCGGCGGGCAACAGTCAAGAGTTAGAGGAATTATGGAGGGGAGGGTGCACAACAGCGATGTCGACGAAGGGAGGGTGCGCGCAGAGATGTCGACAGAAGCAGCAACAAGTTAGAGCGCAGGGCTCATAACCTGACGAACTTCTGAACCTAGAAGGCAGGGGAGCGACCTGTAAGCGACACAAAGAGAGTCTTCAGTCTGTGAGCGAACGACTATATTGCATAGTACAAGTACCTGTAAGCGACACAAAGAGAGCTACAAGTACTTGGTAAGTAACTGCATATGTAGACATAGTAGTGAAGGAACTTACTCTTCAGTCTGTGAGCGAACGACTGAAGAGCAGAGGCGAAGAATGTCCTCCTTATATACTGAGAGAGGAGTGCCATGAGTAAGCAAAGAAAGGAGGCATGTGATCGCTATGTACGATGAGTAAGTGCTGAGCATAGACTGAGTAAGACGATGGTGCGAGTATCGCGTCATATGGTATCATAGGTAGAGAACCCTCTGGAAGGATCCGTAGCAGTGTAGAACGCAACGGAAAGATGGAGGGAATGTCCAAATGTCTAACTACAGTACGTACTCTGAGCAGTCCGTAAAAGGTAGGTAGGAAAGTCCATGCTGTGCGCGTTGTAGGCGCCACAGCCACTAAGTCCACATTCCCGGTCCGGCACAGCCGACAACCTGGAAGTTCAACAGTTTCTGCCTCGATCCGAGTGTCTTCTGTCTTCGGTGCAGGTACTATGACCTTAATCCGAATAGTTTCTTCGATTTTCGGTTCAGGTGCTTCGACCGTTGTCCGAAAAGTCTCGTCCTCCTTGTCCGAGTCCTCTACCTTAGGCGGTTCGGTCTCCTTTCCTTTCTCCTTGAAGGATGGACCTGATTCCTTAGGTGATTCGGATTCTTGAGGTTTCGGGGTTCCTACTCTTGAAGTCGGAAATGATCCTGACGCAACTCTCGGACTATTAATCCGACCAGTAGCTTTTCCAGCAAGTAGTGGCTTCTTGACTAACGCGGGTTGTCGTCCGTGAGTGTTAGTAATATCTCTCTCCTGTGAGGAGTGTGTTAGGATTAAAGCCGATGCGTGCTTGACGTTTGGAACCTCCTTAGTGTTGTACCGAAGTGGACACCTTTCGTGGGTGCAAAAATTCCACTTGTCTACGCTTTCTCGATAGTATACGTCCCGAGCTTTGTCGGAGTTGTATAGATGATATGACCTTGAGCAACTATATGGTTCGGCTGAACTCATACACGTTGTGCTTGTCGTAGGAAAGCCTGATGTAGTTCCCTAGCTCGGAGGCAACTACGGAATTTCCTAAGGTTTTCTTCGAGATCTATATCTGCGTAGTTCTCCGGATTGATAACCTTTGCTCGTAGGTAGTCAATCTGGTTCTGAAGATATTCCGCAAAGTTTCGTACCCTCGTTGGAGGCGTCACAACTTGTCTTGGAATAAATTCGAGTGTCTGGATGACCTGAGTTATATACCGATGCGCCCGTTCGAGAGTCGCGTGATATCTCCTCGTGAAGTCTTCCTGTCTTAGTACTTCCAAGTTATCTGCTATAACTCGAAGTGTATCGACCGCGTGCACCGGGAGCTGTGTTCTCCGATAGAATATCCCGTCCGTTGAGGATGCTTCTTCAACACTTGTTCCTGGGGTCGATCGATCCGAACTATCCGTTCCTGGACTCGCTCGGGTTGGAATGGGTACGCCTATTGCTACTCCTGATTCCGCCTGAATGGCCAGAGAATTCCTATATTCTCTCCACTCTTGTGTTCGCTGAAACGCAGGTTCTTGTTCCGATACTCGAGTGCTCCGACCTGATGATGTCGAACCGGTACTTTCTACGTAAGGGATTGTCGAGCTAAAACCTCTTATCAAGGGGAATGGGGATCCTCTTGGTGAACTTGGGAGAGCAACTAATTCTCCGGGATCGCGAGTGGTGGTAGACTCGGCAGTGTTTTGTTCCTTCCACCTAGTACCCTGGGTGATTGTCGAAACAGGGGATGTGTAGTTCCCTCCGTATTGACTATTGTCTCTCTGTACGTTACGAGCAAGAGAGAGTTCTGATGTGTTTCGTAGTCGTTGTCTTCCGACGTAGGCCTCTGCACTTTTAACAAGTGGAGGGTTAAAGCTTTCAGTCTAATGTTACGCTTTCGAGCGTGACTCTTAAACTCTCAAGCCTTAAGACGTCAATGAATATAGAGCTTGTATATATTCAGCTACTAGCCCTAGCTTGTCAAAGATAAGCGCGTAGTAGTATTTGCAGTGAAAGCGAGGTAACGAGCAACCAAAGTCGTAATTCGCAAAGAGACTGAAACCTGAGGGTCACTCTATGGCGTCGCCTCTTATATACATGTATGCAGGCCTGTAGACGGAATGTTCTAGCGTATACACGGACTTTCTGGTACGTAGTAGTCAGCGCTAGTTGAACCTAGTAACACTGTGGCAGTGCCACTGTGTACTGCGCAGAAGCGACTGTGCACTGTCCAGAAGTACTGTGCATAGAAAGTCCTAGAGAGTCCTAGATAATACGAGACCATTCCTGTCTTTAAGAACCGTAGCTAGAATCTTAGAGTCTGCCACATCCGTATCGTACAGAGATTGAATCAGGTACCGTACCAGTTCGTAAGAAACCTATCGTACATTCGTAACATCAGCTCCCCCTCCGCTGAAGGTCGTCCTCGACCTTAGGCATGCACAACAATGTTCTGGTTTCTCTCGACGACCTCAGAACGGAAGACATCCAATGAGATATTGACGAGGTCAAACTCATTACCTACTGCACGAATGCAGTCCCACTGCGCCGACTCTGCCGCCGACATACCTAAAGCCTGGCGATAAGTTGTCGGGGTGCGTTCAGCCTCGATCTTGAAGGCAGGGAAATTTCCTCGATGAGCGATGACATCGTCGATAAGGAGTGATGCTGCCATAGTGGTTCTGACTGAGGCCTCAGGCCATCGAAGGTGATATGCAACCATGATGCGAGTGACTGAGATACCGAAGGGGTTGTTGGGAACCACAAAGATGTCGCCGTTCGAGTTGACGTATCCAAGTCGATTGTCGCCAGCTCCTCGAAAGAAACCGCAACGCCCGCGGGGTTCCTTGACGTTCTTGGTGACGGTTGTCGGGGGAGGAGGAGGAGGAGAAGGTGCTCGAACTGCGACCTTCAATGCTTCATGGAATTCATCCTCCGAAAGCTCGTCGATGGTGCTAAGCTCGAGTTGTTCGAGCTCAGGCAAGAGGTCGAAAGACTCTACCTCAGAATAAGGTGAGTCGGAACTGGAGGAGGTCAGGGACGGAGTCGACTCTTGAACCGAAGTCTGACCCCATTTAATAGCTTCCTCTTCAGGATCCGGGATAGACACCTTCCAGGGATCAGTTGAAGGGATTGACCATTCATCGTCTGAACTCACATCCGAAGGGTCTACCTCAATAGGCTCAGGGTAGTCGTCAAGACGTTGTGGCCAGAAAATGTGGCCCCAGCTATGAGTGCCGTGTTGGTTACGAAGGGGCATTAGATCCGATAGGGCCCCAGCGATCTGAGGGTTAGCGAGCATAGAAAGAACTTTCTCTGCTGCCTGGATCACAGCCTGGTAGGCCTCGTTCGCGACTTGGTCCACCTTTCTCTTCTCCGACTTGGGAGCCGATGTCTTCTTGTTGTATCCAACGATAGCCCCGTAAGATGGGGCGGCCCTAGCGAGGGCGTGGTAGACGTCGATGAGGTCTTTAACCTCGGGGAGATGAGAGATCCGAGCCTCAATGTGACTATAGAGGTCAGGGTGGACGATAACCCAGCCGATGCGGTCAGCGAGGGTGCCTTCGTCGTTGCCAGAGACAGTGTGTCGGGGAAGGTGATTATAGAACACCGTCCTTCGTTCACGGATGAAGTTGGGGGGGACGAGGGATGTTGCGCCTGGAAGCCTCAGAGAAGCGGCGACCAGTGAGCTGAGTGCGAGTGTAGACCATTGTGAATATATGAGAAATTGTTCAGAAAATTGGAGGAAATATTCGAGTGAGGAGTGGGTTGAGTCTTTCATGACAACTTGTGCCTCTTCTTATAGTTGCGCAAGACTGACTGCACATTCTTGAGATGTCTTTCTGGTTCCCAAG
>JAPEVG010000514.1:0-20815 GCA_029747595.1 Trametes cubensis
TGAGGAGTAGACGATGAGCGCCCCCCACGCATCGCGCGCTATTTAGGCTAGGTGGTCGCGAGCGGTCGGTCTCCGTCGGCGGTGCGGGCGTGCCCTCTCTGCTGTGTTGTATTCACCCCGTCTCCTGCTTCCCCTCCACGAGTCCCTGCCCCGGCGACCCGACTCACGAGCGACCACGACGTATGCTACATGCCACTCCAAAATTCTAGGCAGTACACTGTATCTCATCCATGGCATTTTTTTCCTTCTCTGGTGATATTTCGAACACGGTTTGTACTCTCGACTTGCTTCCCCTCATTCGCCATCTCGGGTATGTCTGAAGGGCCAGAAGTTCTGCGCCAATGAGCTTCTCAGAAAGACTATCCATTGACTTGATGTGCTGAGACTTGTGCGTGCATGCACAATTCAGGCATCATGTACATGAGGCTCTATCTCAAGTTTTCCAGCCTCAGTGCCTGCACAGTACACACGCAACACAGTACATATGTTGATAATTCCATCCCGGGTTGTACTGGGAAGTGGGAACTGCCTTCCATGGAACATCCAACCCCTCCGCATCGTAAACTGCGCATGCGCAGACATCTTGCCGTACCAAATCACACAAAACATATATATGATGCTTCTTTCAACGAGAATCATTAATTGCGCTCTCTAACCTAAAAACCGAGGAAGTCTATCTCAACCGACGCCGTACAAGCACATCACCCGCTGCGCTTGCACACACCCAACAACGAACATGTAGAACGACGGCCCAGACGTGCGCTACGCGAACGCAGACACAGACAGACCGGATCGTGCACGACTATCTATGGTTCAGGGGGATCGTAAACGAGCGACTGCGCCGGCCACCGAGGCCCACGCCGCGACGTCGTTTGTACAACGACATCGAGCGTGAGCACAAGGGGCGGCGCGGAGTGCCAGGCGCTGCTGGGCTTTTGTCTACTGTCGACGGAGTGGGGTTTGCTTTGCGTGCGGGTATGCGGTGTATGTATGCGTGAGAGGGTCGTAGAGGGTGCTGAGGAGGTCGGGAACCGAGGGCAACGTCGAGGGAATACGCGACGGCACAGAGGGACAAGATACAAGATACGATACAAGAGACGGTTCAACGGCATGAAGGGACCGCTTACGCGTCCTTGTCCATGATCTCGATACCGGAGTCGCTTGCGGTGTTGTCCGTGAAGACGGGCTTCGTCGCGGCGAGACCGTACGCATTCTTGTAGAAGACGATGTCGCCCTCATCCTCGACGAACTTGCACTCCCTGAACACGCGGTAAACCTCCGCCCAACCACCGGGCCTGCCCTCGAGCTTGATACCGTGCTGCGCAAGGCGCTTGCGGAGCGCATCGGAAGCCTCCCAGGCGTGGTAGTGAGGAATCTTGCTGCAGACGTGGTGCGCAACGTGCGTCTCGGAGATACCATGGGTAGCGAATGCGCCGAGCCAGCCCATGAAGCTGCCGAGGTCGCCCAGAAGGCTGCGGTCGAGCGTCGAAAGAGCACCACGGGGGAAGGTGAACTCAGAGGCACGGTAATNGGGGGAGGATGGGGTCGGTGTGCTGGAGGAACGTGATCAAGACAAGCCAGTGGTTGACCCTGAAAGGACGAGACGTAGTTAGTACTCCCTTATCGCAAGGTTCATGGAAATGACATACCAGAGGTAAGGGATGAGATAAACGCGGAAGACCTCGAAGAAACCCCATTGAGAGATCGCCATGATGATAGCTCCCATCCAGAGCATGATGCCGACATTCGAGATAATGATCTGGCCACGCTGGTCGGGACGGAACATGACAGCAGACGGAGAAAAGTCTACACAAGCTCATTAATTTCGACGGATATACGCGCGTGAACCTGATGACTTACGGCTCGTGTCCTTGGGGTACCGAGATTGTCCAGAGGCGTTGCAGATAAGGTATGCGGGCCAGCCACCGACCTAGCATGGGATGAGTATACATGATAGGGATCTGATCAACCCGAGCAAAACTTACAAGGTAACGGAGAGAACCGTAAATCGCACCGATGGGAGAGTCACCGAGCGCCTCCCAAAGCTCGCGCTGAACCTCCTCCGAGACGCTTGAACCAGCAAGATCCTCCTTGGACGGGTCGAAGGGAGGGAGGCCGAGTTCAGAGCGGGTCTTGGGAACGAAGACCTGGTCTTGCGTCATGTGTCCGGTGGAAGCGTGGTGCTTCGCGTGGGTGATACGCCACGCGTGATAAGGTACACCGAGCCTATGCGTTGAATGCGAGGGCGCACACAGAATCAAGGAGGAAACGAATTTCACATGTCAGACACAGTTTGGACATCAAAATAGGAAACAGCCAGACGCGTTGACGCGGTACTTACGCAGAGTGGAGGACCCAACCAACGGCGTTGTTGACGGTCTTGGACTCCGAGAATGCCTGGTGGCCGCACTCGTGGGCAATAACCCAGAGGCCGGTCGCGAAAAGGCCGACAAAGAACGAGTACAATGCCCAGAGCGCGAAGCGCGCAGCAGGGTAGAGGTGCGGGTGCGGAAGCTCGACGTACTCCGGGGCAATGAGGGGGTCGAGGAAGCGAGTGAGCTTGTAGAAGCCGCCGATTATCACAACATCCATCAGGCTGATCGAGAGTTCGTATCAGAACCTGTTGACGCGAAAAGACGCGTCGAGGACTTACATGTAGAGAGAGGACCGGAATGCAGACCGCTTGTGGCAGTGAGCGCTTGAAAGTGCCAGCCAAGTTGAGCATGGTGCCTATAGGCGATAGAGCGAAGGTGCAGAGGACTCACGGGATGGCGGAAAGCAAGTCCTTGACGGTCAGGTCTGGAATGACAAACGGCTGCTGCTCGACGGTTGTCCTTGCGGACGACGACTTTGTCGACATTTTTGCGAAACCGAGGCCTCGGGAGGGCGGAGAAAAGAAGGACAAGGAGGAAGAGGAATCTAAGGAAACCGAAGCCGTCTAGCGGGAGCTCTCTATGGCNGGGGGGGAGGGGGAGGAGAGAGAGGCGGGGCCAGCAAATGAAACGGCTTGGGTTTTTATTGGGGACACGGTTAAGCGCGGAGTTTTCCGGCGGAGGGGACATTTCCTTTGCGTCCGAAGCAGAAGCGAATCCATTGGGGCTGCTTGTCAACCCACGCGCGCGCCAACGCCAGTGCCAATCACTCCCGCATATTTCCTTTTCGGAATATGATAATGGCCCTCTCCCCACTCGAGCCACGTTCCAACGCAACGTCCCCTCTCTCTGGCCAGCTCTCGCTCCGTCCCCCCGCGGCCAGGCCACCGCCAGCTCTCCCAGAACGGCCTGCAGACCGCTCGCGGCTGCGTGATGGCCAYAATGTGGATATCCATATGTTACACCGTACCCCACAGTCCTGATCGGCTTGCCGCGGGAGTCGGGACGTATCTCGGCGCGCTTCACTCTCCTCCTCTTCCCTGCAGCCATGCCCTCTCGTTCGCGCCCGGTCCCCGTTCACATGCTCACCGTTCCTGCCTAGTGCCCATCATATACAGCGAACCTCCGACCGATATCGCAGCGCACTATCCACCTGCGACTCCATAGCCGCCTGCCCTTGCAACTTGGCCGAACCATTCCTCTTGCATCTTCCCAGCCGTTCTCTGTGGCATATCCGCTACCTTGCGTATCCGCCATCGCTGGTCAGGGCCTGCTGCTTAGCCCGTAGAAGACGCCGCAGATCAGTGATAAGTACGTACGCAAGGCATACCTCCTAAGGCTTCTCGCTCCGGAAACAGTCAGGGTCCTAGGTTGCAAGTCCGCAATGCCTCGATGGGAAGCCGACGCCCCGCCTTCGCGGTGCTTGCAGGCGTAGGGCACTAGGTCATATGGCTTGCACTGTGGACTTGTGAACCGTTCCATGCATTCTCCATGTCACCGACGACGGTGCGGTACGCAAGATACTCAGCATACATCAGCAAAAGTGTACACTAATATAGATATCCAGCCATAGCCAGGCAAACATGGACCGCCCTTGAAAAGGCGTCCCAGCGGGGTAATCCAATGCCGGGGAGGTGTAGAGGTTTGCTGATGCATGACCTATATTAGGCGCGCATTGAATAACTCCGGCATGCATTGGCAACGTCTACCCTGACGTGCAAAATTTGCTAATGACAGGGGCATATAGGCAACGCTGGCGAACGTATACATACGACAGTCATGCGAGGGGAGCGCCAGGCAATATGTTCCTGAATTCCGGTAGCTGTTCACGGCAGGATTGATAGGCAGGAAAAGATCATTGATTACATAAGCGATAAGCGATGACAACACTACAGTATTACATAGTGCAAGATAGCCGGGGATCGGAGACTAATATCTATGTATGGTGTCGTAGAGTACGCACTGTCCCGGGGTCCCCTAGACGGCGAGCTAAGTCGAGGACGTAGCAGTGGCAGGACGCAAAGACGAGCTGTTCACCATGAGTGAGGATGCAGAGTCGATGGCCATACAAATGACTTACAATGGTGATAGACTTACTTACGCCGTGGTTACCATCTCCAAGTTAAAGGAGATCGGCAGGCAGCCGGGTATGTTCTCTTGGCGTGCTGTGGGACACTCACGCTTTTCATAATGTTAAAAGGCTGACTGGAGGTAGTGACGACTCCGGGGGTGCCATAGGTGTAGGACGTGCGCTTGACGCGTGGGGCGTGCTCGACGCGTCCGACGTGCTCGGCGCGCGCCGTGGCGTTCAACTTCACGTTAGAGGCGCTCGTGCCTGATGAGAGAGCTGAGAGAGACGCGGTACTTACCCGTGGCAGTCGTCCTTCTGCCTGCGTGACGTCTCCTAGAGCTCACACCCATGTCGCTTGGACATTAAGGACGGGGGATGGTGGTGGGTTGAAGAAACGAACCGGCCAAGGGTGGCCCCGGTATATATCAACTTCAGAACTGCACGTGAGTGGCACGACGATCCCTACTGTACAGTTGGCTGATTGGGTTCTGAGATCTGTTGCGGTTGCAGTCCTCTGCACAATACTGAGGCAGTCGAGGAGGAGGGGGTGGATGACGAGCTAGGGAGCTATGCCCCGCTGTAGTATAGTATTAGCATAATGTATGAATAGTGAGGGGGTCTCCTTATCCGACACGCCTGCGAGATTCTGAGGTACGGCAGGCCGTTACGATAGGTATGCATAACAAAAATATACAATTATCCTGTAGGGGTCAGCTTGCCCTATCAAAAATCTTGCGTGATTAAGCTTGGCATACATTGTCTGGCAGGCCCAATCTGGTAAACTACTCCGGTGCAGGGTAATTGTTGGCGGGGCCTGGTAAAATATCCGCCACCGGGGCAAATATATGCAAATATCCAGCTGCATTGCGTACATATTCACCAAATGTACTTTTTGACTGATGTAGTAATCCGCCGTACAGCTGCCATATCATGCTAATTTTCTATCCCATGTCCACTGATAGACCGTCATCGCCTTGACGCTTCCATACGTGCGCCAGGTTCCCCAACAACTCCGCCAAGCAAGGGTCGCTGCCAGGCGCGAAGGCGTGCATTGATTGTGCCATGATCACGTCTGTCGTGTCGGTGTTTGCGTCGTCCGACACAGCGCTCAAACACCACTGAGTTTTCGCGGCGACGTAGACATCCGTGACAGCCGCAGCAGTGCAACTCTGCAACGCGATGGCGTGGCCATGAGTTCCTGAACCTGGTCACCGTCCAAGCTTCTCGCTGAGTGGACCTGAACCCCTGAGAGACACGTAGATACTGAGTGGTGTACACAATCTACGTACCAAGTGCGTTCCATGTACAAGTACTACTGAACGCCACAGCGTCATTTATACCTGCTGAATTTGCATGATGGCGATCCGGACATGACCCAACCCTTCCCGCGGACTCGACAACTTTGGCATGGTGCACGAACGCCACAGCAGATCCACACGTACTCAAAACCACACGGCAGTGCTGCCAGGCAGATTGACGGCTCGGACGGAGCGCGGAGGGATGATACTGGCAATGCATCGTCATACCCGTAGGCCAGTAGGTACCGTACACAACAAGNAAACGGCAGGACAAACAAAACTATACAGTACGATATTCCACAGCAACAGCAGGGGTAGATAGATCAGTCCGCGCGCCCACAAGCATATACTACTACTCCTACACCAGCCTGAGCCGCACCCGCAGGATCGCGGGTAGGATCCCTGAGAGTACGTCCTCAAGCCTGCGCGCCTCCATCTAGATACGCCTACGCAAGCGCCTCCAAGCGTCCCGCGAGCCCCGCCAGGAAGCCGAACCCGTCCTTGGTCACCGTGCGCCCGCTGCTGCGGTCGATGACCGCGCCAAACTCGAGGACGAGCCGCGCGAGCTGCTCGTTGCTCCCCGCCTTGCGCACGTCCTGCCCGAGCCGCCACAGCTTGTTCAGCTTCCCGTTCCGCGTCTCGCGCTCCGCGACCACGGCGGAGCCGTCCTGCGCCGCCGACGCGCCGCTCCCGCGCGGGCGCGCCGTGCGGATTGGGGTGATGAAGACGCTCGGGTCCGCGAGCTGCTTGCGCAGCGCGTCGAGCACCGCGAAGCCCTCCTTCGTGAGCATCCGCGACCGGTTCTCCTCCATCACCTGTGCGAACTGGCGCACGAGCCGCCCGAGTGTCGCGTTGTCCGTGGCGGCCTCGACCTCCCGCGCAAGCTGCGCCAGCCGTTGCGCCTTCGAGAAGCGGACGCCCCCGTGGGGAGTCATCCGGGCGTGTGCGTTCTCGTCATGAGCGCTCTCGTCGTCGCTGACGAGGTTGATGACCTCTTGACCCTGCTTGGGGCCGGCAGCTTTCTTGGGCTTGGCAGGCTTCTTCCCGTCCTTGGGCGGTGTATTAGAGTCCCGGTTGACCAAGTTGTCGCGGACGCCAAGTACCTGGCGTTCGCCGAGCTGCATGTTCGCAAGCCCGGTGAGCACGCCCTCGAGTTCGCCTGTCTGTTTCCGCACTGGTGCAGCTTGCGCACGCACAGTAGGCTGTGCCATTGGCTGTAAGCACCCATGATGAATCCCAAGCGTGGAGCAAATCTGCGTACCTCAGGGTTAGGTGGCGGCCAGATGAATGCCGGATCGCCAGGGAAGCCGTGTTCCTCTGCCAGATTACGGAACTCCTCGATCCACTGCTCGTAATCTGGGCGATCGGTGAAGTTCAATCTGCGGCAGTACCGAAGGAACTCTTCGAATGGTGGTGGGAGCCCGCGGCAAAGGTCCTCTGGCCGCGCAGTGCGTTTCTCGTACATAAGACGCTCGTGCGCCTCATCCGTCTTTGGCACGCCATTTCGTGTCCAGTGGAGTCCGCCAGGAGTGAGCATGTGGATGAGCATGAGCGCGACAGCCTCCAAGTCGTCTCTGCGTGAAGGCACTGTACGTTTATGAGTATGACATGGTGATCTACGGAAGGGTGCAGGAATGCATACCTTGATTACGGCAGTGGACGCGTACAGATGAGAACCAGTAGTTGCCGATGAAGTCGCGAGGCTCCTTGCTGTCGGGTATGTGGCGCTTCGTGCGTTGGTCGATGAAGAACTTGGAGAATCCAAAGTCGATCATATAGATGGTCTTGTCATTTGGCGGGAGACCAAGGACACAGTTGCCGAGCTGAATGTCGCGATGAAGCACGCCCCGTGTGTGCATCCATTCTAACCGGGAAATCTAGTGGCAAGAGCAGACATGTCAGCATTGTACACGCTTCCTACGACAGTGCACCACAACAACCCAACACGAGAATGCGTTACATTACGTCAAAACGCAGCACCTCGCACGGAAGGGGAGGCAGATTAATACCGGAGAAGGCACTGACCACTTGTTGCGCGACACAGCAGACACTGCGCAGGTCCCACACGTCAGTCTTCTTGGTTCTGTGTAGGCTGTCGAGGCTACTGCCCAAGAGGTCGATCACGAGGTAATCCCAAGGGCCTTGTATACCAGAGGCGTATAGTGTAGGGATCCCCTCGCCGCCCTGTATCGCGGGGTAGAAGGCGCGTTCGTATCTGTTCGTCGGACACGCCTCGTCGACGGGCTGCAGCTTGAGCGCGACCCAGTCGTTAGTATGGACGTGCCGCGCACAGAAGATGGCGCCTGCCGCAGTAGACCGGCGATCAGTTCATATACGCATACTGATGAAATGAGAGCTAACGCACCTGAGTAGCCAGCTCCAAGTTTCTGGTGCAATTCGTAGTTGCCCACATATCGTGGGTAATGGACTTGTCGCTGAGCCATGTGTGCGGGTGGCTTCGTTGTAGATGTATAGTCTGGTGCGGTATGTAAATCCGCTAAGTGGATGGTGTAGGGTTATGAGTTTCGAATGCTCTCCGCAGCGACGTTATCTGCGGAACTCGTTGCGGTCGAGGTTGTGGGTACCGCTGTGCTGTGACGGCAAACGGGATAGCGGGAGGATGCTGTATGGGACAGAGACTGAGAGACTGAGACGGTTGCGCGCTAGGAGCCGTTCGACACGCCTCGCGTCAAGTCCAACATGAGTGTACACGGTCACGTGCACAACGTATATCGCCCGCGTGGCAGACGCGTGGCACATAATCATCTGTAGACGCGCCGGGCCTCACTTGTCTAAGTTGTCCCCGCCCCACGAGCACCCTGACTTACTTTCCAAGCGGATTCGATTTCTCTGCCTCCGACGTCGGCGAATCGTACTTTATGTTGTCTCCTGAGGATCACTATTACGTTCTCGAAGTGGGGTGACAACGGTAATACCCGATGCAGTACTTTCAGACTGGTAGCGGGGTTACTCGTAAGCCTTGAATATAGCAGACCATCTACCGTTCCTGTCCATTACTCAACATGCATGGAGGGAAGCCAGCGTGCACAACTACGTGGGCTTTTNATTGGCTCTTGCTAGTATGGATGAAGCGCTTGCATCCAAGTCGTTAGCCTAGGGACTCGGACCACCGGGACAAAGAGAGCTAATCTGATCAGATACGTCCCCCTCACCTCCGCAAAACGCCATGGTAGTAACGCGGCATCTTGTGCTCAGTGCGTCAACTTTGCTCTTTCTCCGGCGTAGCTGATAGCTAACCTTCCTCGTGCGATTCGCTCTTGCAGCATAGCTTCCGCGCCGTGTTGGATACGGGGCATCTAGCACCTTTAAGAGCAAACGTGAAGCCATCACTGTATACTTCCAGACCCGGTTTAATGGCTGCTCTTGTCCATGGAATGCTCCCTACAACGAGCCACACGTGTCTCGTAGGCGATGCGTTTGGTAGAACTCTAGCCGGCGCCGCGCTGCCTGAAGGTGGCACACTGCCAGCGTCTCGCCACAAGCCGCCAGCCAGGCATCACAATGCGGCGGACATGAAGCCTTGCAAACTTGGCCCAGTTCCATCGCTGCGGCCGTTGCGGTGCCGGCCGCGCACAGACCTTGGGTATGGATATCAAGGGCCTCAGCACGAGCGGTAGACCTGCGCCCCTCCCCGTCTTTTCCTCGGATCGCGTCCCTCAGTTCGCCTCATCGCAGGGCCAAGATGATCAACCCACGGTCAATTCTGTGTACGACGCTCCTTATCCCTCTTGCGATATCTCAACAAATATACGACGTCGTAAGCCTGCTCTTTTTGTGATCCGTGCATCGTTTCTTCACAGCTAACACAATCCCGCACGGCCAGTGGGCAACCACATGGGATCGCTCCCAGCTCTTCACGTACACCAACCTCGCACCCGACCCCATCTCTTTCGTCTCTCCTAGCACAGCCGGTCAAGCCGATATTGCTGTCAATGATGGCGCCGTCTTCCAAGACATGGTCGGTTTTGGGGCCGCGCTAAGTACGCATATGCAGCAGCTAGTCCGGTTACGGAGCGACGATGTTGATATGAGCGCCCTCAGCCGACTCCTCCGCGCTCATTCTCAACAACCTCAAGGCAAGTTACCGACACCACCGAGGGCAGGCATCCACGTTACTGATGCTGATGCACGCTCTTACACACAGAACCAAAACTCAGCTACCTACTGGTCCATTCTGAACACGCTGTTCGACCGTGAGCGAACCCCGTTTCGCTATATGCGTGCAAATGTCTAACCTTGCCGGACATCGCAGCCACCGATGGCGCGAACGCCGCAGGTTTAAGCTACCTGCGTGTCCCTCTGGGCGCGTCCGATTTCTCCGCGAGCGGTACGCAGTGACGCCACAGACTACTTATTGCGCATACCGGTGTTAGTACGTAGGGTGCTGACTGCTACCGTTGCGTTGCAGTGTACAGCTTCGATGACGTCGCCGGGGATACAGCGTTCAATCAATTCAACATCAACAGAGCACCCTCGTACTTGTTCTCGGTACTCAGAGATATTCAGAGTGTCAACCCTTACTTGAGGGTCAATCTTGTGCCATGGTCACCGGTATGTATACACGTGCAGGCTAGGTGCAATACTCAGCACCCTCTGTGTTGCAGCCTGCTTGGATGAAAGACGGCGGGTCGATGAACGGCGGGAGTCTGCAAATGCAGTACACAGGCATCTGTAAGCAGGATGAACGTCACACGATGCAAGACTTCGCTCACATGGCCTCCCACCAGACGCCAACTATCTACTGAAGTGCTTGCAAGGCTTCGAGAACCACGGCATCTCCGCTTACGCCATCAGCATCCAGGTGTGTATCTCGTAATACGCAAACCCCGAAGCTCTGTTGAGCGGCGATGGACACAGAACGAACCCGAGAACAGCAACCCGACCTACCCAACATGTACCATGAGTGCCGGCCAAGAAGCCCAGATCGGTACCGCTCTCCGTTCGCTCATGGACGCCAACGGCTTCTCGGGCGTTCGAATCATCGGATACGAACACAACTGGGACGATGCCGGCGGCTATCCTGTCCAGCTTGTAAGTGCGCATACTCTGCGGAGGTAGCGATCGAGGCGATTGAATGGAATGCTGGTTTGGGTTGGCGCGTGCCTTCCAGATGCAAGATGCACCCAACGCGTTTTCGGGCGTCGCATTCCATTGCTACGAAGGAACCTACACCCAACAAAGCGCATTCCACAACGCGTTCCCGAACAAGGAGATCTACTTCACTGAATGTTCAGGGGTGTACGGCAGTGATTGGTGGCAAGACATCAAGGTCAGTCATCGCCATTTTCATGCTTGCCGTATAATGAATCCCCGGACTATCCATGTTCACAGTGGTACATGAGCAATCTGTGAGCACGCTCGGCTGGTCGCATTGGGTTCTAAGTACTAGCAAGGTGCTAATCTGGCTGAAAAGCTTCATCGGCTCAGTGTCGTATGGTTCGATGAGCGGCCTGATGTGGAACGTCGCCCTCGATGGCCAGGGCAATCCCAAGCTGCCTGGAACAGACAGTTGCTCCCCGAACTGCCGTCCAGTCGTCACGATTAGCAGTGATGGGAGTTATACCTTCAATCAGGAATGTGAGCTAGCGAGTGCTCATCATTAGAGCCTATAATCACTGATGTATTTATGAAGTTTACTCTATGGCGCAAGCCAGCAAGGCCATCTTACCCCGGGACGTGAACGGGCCTTGGGGTCAGCGCATCGGAGTATCCGTAGGCGGCGGGCTCGCTGCAGATCTCAAAGTGACAGCATTCGTGACTGGACGCTCCAACCCGTCAGACTGGCGCCGCTATAGCTTGGTGGTCATGAATTGGTGAGGATACTTTCTCGTGGCTATCCATGGCCGAAGAAATGCTTAACGCTATATACTAGGGCCGATACCCAGAATGGTGCATGGAGCCCGACCCCGATCAGGGCGACTATCGACTTTCGAGGCATGCAGGCTACTTACACGTTCCCTGTGGGGGTCACGACGTTGTGGTGGTATGCGCCGTAGCGGCGAGCCATGAACCATCGAACAAGATTCCTGTCTGTTGTCGCCTAGCCCTCGAGACGAACTTCCTGAGCACTTCGGTAGCGGTTTGCCGCTGATTGTGCACATGTACTCTCAAGTCGCCAGCATATTTCATGAGAATTGCCACCAGAGCGTTCGAGAGAATGTAGTCTCTTGTAATGCATGACCATTGGTCTAACTCTCAGAAAAAGTGAGATGGTCCTACTTGTATCAACTCAATCCGGACGTCCACAGTGCAGCCATCGACTGATATGATGTCGACGGTCGTTGCTTCCGCCTCCGAGCGATCGGAACGAGTTGCCGAAAGCTCAATCACGTTCTACGCTGCTCGTTTCCTCGTCTGCGCCAATGCCCCAAAGCTTCATGGCTGTTTCCTCCACCTCCACGTTACCACACGCATACTCAACCCTGACGATCTGTATCGACTGAGCGACTAAGCAAGCTTAACTCCGTGAGACGCGCCGCAGCGCCTCCACTACCCTACTTAGCTCGCATCCGAGGATATCTGACTCCTTATTCTCACCGTCTCCGAACAACCACGTACACGCCTACCCAAATACGCGTCACTCAACTCCAGACTAGTAGACGCGACGACCACGACGCTGCAGCACGCTATGCAAGAGGCCGACTACGCAGCTATCGCTCAAGCCGTTTATGCGTTTGCCGAGCGCGACGATCCGCTCGCGAAGCTAGTGAAGGAAGCGCTACATGTGATAGATGAGGCGTTCGATACCTGGGGGTGCGTAATCTATCTCGATCCTCCTCGAGCGTGTCCAACGTCGTGAGCAGGGAAGACCGTGTGTCGCTCAGCTTCAACGGTGGCAAGGATTGTGAGCCTGAATTGCTCGCATGTGCAGTGAGCATTCTGAACCGACTGCGATACAGGTACCGTTCTCCTTCACCTCGTCGCCGGGTCATTAGGACGCCGTGCGCATTCTCAAAAACCACTCAAGCCTCTCGCCGCTGTATACATCCCTGTTCCATCACCATTTCCTCAGCTCGAGGCCTTCATCGAAGATGCTGTGAAGGCGTACCATCTCGATCTCTTCCACTGTCCGCACCCCGATGGACCAAACTTCCCAGTAGAGACTGTTGCTACTCCAGGGTCCGTAGCCGCACCGGTTCAAGACCTGCCAAAGCATGTCAAAGGTGGCGAGGGAATGCGCAGGGCGTTGGAGCTGTACAAGGACCGTTTCCCTCACATCGAAGCCATCCTTATTGGCACTCGGAGAGGAGATCCTCATGGAGGTGCGTCTGCTTACCCCTCAACTTCCCGATATCTTGCTGAAACGTAGGTACATAGCGAGGCTGAGCTTTCAGAACCCTACGGATCCCAATTGGCCGCGCTTTATGCGCGTTAATCCCATAATCAACTGGTCGTACGCAGACGTCTGGGCGTATCTCAAGATGTTCAACGTACCCTACTGCACTCTCTACGATCAGGGCTACACCTCTCTCGGATCTACCTATAACACCTTCCCGAACCCCGCTTTGCGCGTATCGCCCAACCATCCCTGCGGACGATGCGGTCAGCCATCGCCACCGAACGGCGTTGCTACGTCGTCAAGTCCTGTTCCCATACCCGCGGCAAACGGATACCCTGCGTCAGACGAAAAGAAGACACGCCAGACGCTGCCCGACTCCTTCACACTGCTCAACAGCGACCCAAACGCGATGTGCACAGTCGACGATCTCCCCAGTGATTCCCTACCACACGTCTCGACTCTGATACATATTGCGGGCATTCCGGCTCAGCAATGTGAAGCTCCCCCAGATAATGTCCTTTCCGGCCGTCTGGATGCTATGGGTCCAGAGAAGCCACCGAGCACTTGCCGATGTGGAACACAATATCGACCTGCGTACGAGCTGATGGATGGCGAACTCGAACGCGCAGGGCGGGCGGGCGGTGCAGCACCCCCGGGACCTGACGCGGCCACGGTCCTCCACAATTCCCCCGAGGCGTAAAGCGTTTGTATTATGGACCGCAGAGAGCAGAGATAATGTGGTAGGAAGATCTTCTGGGATTGTATCGATATCTGTGTATGCACGTTCGTCATAGATTTCTTGGAATGTATGTTGTGCTGATGGTCTCTGCGAACAATTATAGACCATGACCTAATGCTCGTTGCTTGTGATGTCAGGCCGACAAACAGATATCTATACTTAACAGGGTGGGTCGACTGCGAACAAATATAGCGCCAGCAGGCCTTCTGTGGACCATGCCGCGGTGCCGTATAGAGTGTTGTGCACCGGGCAGGCACCTATTGACCCTACAATGAAAATAGTTACATAGGAACGCCTCCTCCCACAGTTTGGCTGTCTCCGGTAACTGGTCAATGACACCATTCAATTATTTGACGCTCAATAGCTGAACGTGGTGCCCGCCCCGCCTCCAAGAGAACCTCTATCAGGACGATGTCTCTGCAGGGCCATATCCATTCGAACCCACGATAAAGATGATAGACTTGGACTGGTGCAGCTCAGCTCTCGCCCTCTTCTCCGCTTGGGCTTCATCGAATGAGCTGCGTACACGATCACGTGGGCGTCTCAGAATGCGGCAAGGTAGGCTCCGGAAGCCTTCAAGCTCGCTTTCGTCTTTCTCCCATAGCATCCTTCTCTGAGCCAGTACACCCCCGTCCTGAGAATATTGAACGCGCAATAACCATATCTATTGGTCCTAGGGGCTCGCATCATACTAGGGTCTCGCGTCACAGGTTGCCGATACCTGATAGTTCGGATGATCATTAAACTTACAGCCTGCGGGCTTGTGCATTCGGCACATACGGCACCCTCACGCTCAGTACGTCTGTCACACTACCTTCTCTCATAAGTGAAAATGCCTAGTATTGACACTCTAATCGTCGACAGTCCTTTGGTGGAGCAGCTGACGGAACGGCTGCATTCTGCCTTGTTTGTCGAGCTCTGCGAAGTCGCTCATGACGACCATCACGATGTCGAAGCTGCATGGCGATCTTCTTGCTCCTCATGTGCTGCGCACGGTATTTTGACTGCGTGACACGCTTGCCTGTATCTGCCCGTGTGTCGTACCCCTGAACTCGCCCTACTTACTCGTTGCTCGTTCAGCGATTACGGTCACTTGACGACGCTTCGTCGTGCCCGACCATGTGTTGCGGGCCCGAGGGATAGAGGTTGTCTGAGATGTGATAGGTTGAGCTTGTCCACGACGCTCTCGTGCAGTTCCCAGCACATCGATCCACCCAAATGCCCACGATCAGGCAGCTTCCTCGCCCGTCCTTTGTCACCGAGTGCAGGCACGCAGCCTATTCCGGTCTCCTTCGCCCCTTGTCTCCGTCTGTTCTGTCGCCGGACTGACGCATGCGTTGGACATGCAAACACATCGCTCTTGTCTCCCATGCCCGTATGCTTCTGCTCGGATTCCGAGGTCTTGTCAGGGCAAAGCTACGAGCCGAGTATCGCTCTGCAACGGCACCACACACTGCCCTGGTTGCACGGAACAAATGGCGTATGGTGTCCCGTTCTCATGACTGCGGGCGGAGACCTGTTGGATCTCGGAGATGAATCGAGAGACACTATAAAACCGAGCTGCTCCACTCCCGAATAAGCGTGAGCGTGGTTCTAACTTCTGTCTCAGTCGGCCAGACCTCCTTCACTCTTTCCTCTACGCCACCATGATCCTCCGTTTCCCCGTTCTCGCGGGTCTCGCGCTAAGCGTTGGGCCTGCTTTCAGCCAGCAGATTTATGATATCGTGAGTGTTCCTCCTCGTCTTGTATCTTCCTCCAACGAGCTCACGCGACGTTCTTGGGGCAGTGGGCGACCACCTGGGACCGCGCTCAACTCTTCACATATACGAACTTGTCGCCCAATCCGATCAACTTCGTCTCTCCGGGCGCAATAGGCCAAGCCGACATCACCATCGAGGAGACCCCTTTGGCACAGAGCATGGTCGGCTACGGGGCGTCACTCAGTATGACCTTCTGAGTCTGACTCGAAAGGCTTTGGCAGGGGTTCTGACTATGCTTGCTCAGCTGATTCCTCTGCGCTAATCCTCAGCAACCTGAAGGTGAGTTCCTCTTCTAAGTTCGATCAAGTGACGTACGCTCACGGGAACCTTCCTGCGTATGACAGAGCCAGAACTCGAACAATTATTGGTCGATCTTGAACACGCTGTTCGATCGTGAGGATGTTCATCGTCATGGTCCCATGCGTTTGATAAACTTTGTTCATGTCCCATGCAGCAACCGATGGCGCGGACGCAGCCGGCTTCAGCTACCTGCGTGTGCCTCTCGGCGCGTCCGACTTCTCGGCGAAAGGTCGGTCCTTCATTCGTGCGGATACCTCGCTGCTTCTCTAACGGAGCCGTCCAACAGTGTACAGTCTCGATGATGTGTCTGGAGATACCTCCCTGACCAGCTTCAACATCAACAACGCGCCGTCCTACTTGTTCTCCGTTATCAACGATATACAGGGAATCAACCCGTACCTCAAGGTCCACATCATCCCTTGGTCACCTGTAAGCACCTTATCGAATGGATATATCAGCTGGTGACTGACCATATGTCGTAGCCTGGATGGATGAAGGACAGCGGCACGATGAACGGTGGCAACTTCCTGTCCCAATATTCCACTGTCTGTACGTCATTTGCCTCCGTGATGCGATGTTCGTGTGACCTCATGTGTCTAACTTGGCTGCCCGTAGACGCCAACTACCTCTTGAAGTCTCTGCAAGGCTTCCAGAGCCATGGCATCTCTGTCTACGCCATCGGTATCCAGGTGGGTTCCGTAGCCAGCCCCGCTCGCCACATGCGTGTGTGAGACTGACCCCGCCGGGGCTTAGAACGAGCCGGAGAACAGCAACCCGACGTACCCGACGTGCAAGATCAGCGCAAGCCAGGAGGCGCAGATCGGCTCGACGCTGCGCTCGCTCATGAACTCGAACGGTTTCTCTGGCGTACGCATCATCGGATATGACCACAATTGGGACGACGCGGCCGGATACCCTGTGCAGTTGGTGAGTGCCGCGCCGAGTTGGATATAGCGCCAAGCGTGCCGGAGATGACTGCTGACGGCGCACGTGGTGGCGTATGTATGATAGATGGACGACGCATCGAGCGCGTTCTCGGGCGTTGCGTTCCACTGCTATGCCGGCAACTTCACGCAGCAGGACTCGTTCCATAACGCGTTCCCGAGCAAGGAGGTCTACTTCACGGAATGCACGGGCGAGTATGGTAGTGACTGGTGGAGTGACATAAAGGTGAGCACTTCACGAAAGTAGCGCCGATTACACGAGCGTTACTGATATCTCTCGGCGCCTTGTAGTGGTACATGGAAAACATGTCAGTCATCGATGCCTGATGGCTAANGGGGGGAGAACACTTACTGACCTCATTGCATAGCTTCATCGGCTCCGTGACGCACTCGTCGAAGAACGGGTTGATGTGGAACCTCGCCCTGGACGGCAACGGCAACCCCAAGCTCCCAGGCACGTCCAGCTGTGGGACGCCTTGTCGTCCCGTGGTACAGGTCAACAGTGACGGCAGCTTCATGTATCACCAAGAGTGTCAGTAATGCGCACACGCTATCACTCGACTCGCCAGCTACAGCGGACTGACATCCCATCTGACACGCAGTCTACTCAATGGCCCAGGCGGGCAAGGCCATCCTCCCGCGCGACGTGAACGGTCCCTTCGGGCAGCGCCTCCACCTGACAATCGGCGGCGCGCGTGCGCAGGGGCTCATCGCGACCGCGTTCGTCACTGGGCGCGTGAACCCGTCTGACTGGAACCGCTATAGCCTGGTCGTCCTCAACTGGTACGCCCTTCGAGCTTCAACCACTATGTGTGCGCAGATCGCTGACATTGTCCCRTAATGCGGCGTGCAGGGACGAYAGACCGGGCGGGACGTGGAACCCGACGCCGATCCAGACGACGATCGAGTTCCGGGACATGCAAGCGACGTACACCTTCCCAGTCGGCGTGACCACGCTCTGGTGGTACGCGCCAAGCACGAGCCTCAACGCGTCCGAGGAGCAGGGTCAGGCTGAAGGGAAGCAGCAACCCTTCACCGCGTGGGTCCATGCAGACGTCAACAGCGAGCGGCAGCAGCCGGTCGAGGTCGTCTTCCAGTGATCAGTGAGAGGTGCGCGCATTGGCTATACCCTTCTCTCTTTCTCTGTACAACTATGGTCACGATCAGCAACGACTTGTAACGACTAGCGATGTGTTCGTCCAATCAATGAATGTGATAAGATAATTTGAGCAAACTTAGCGTTGCGCGTGGTATGAGTTGACGTATTGATTAGGATGGGTACAGCTTGTCGCTATGCAGCAATCGGATTGGCGTCTTAACCACCGGATACTGAGGTTGTGGATCCTGGACGCTCAAGAAGCCACATCGCGTACTTTGTTGGCTCGTCCGTCCAGCGTCTGATAGGACGCAGGTTTGCTCCCTCGAATAGGTTGTGGGCGTCCGCGTCCGAGAACTATACTTGGATATAAGAGTACTACATGGAGCGTTTCCTTAGCAAGCGCACTCACCTTATGCGCGACGTTGGCGAAGATGCGATAGCCTGGAGGGAATGCATACTGTACGCCAGTCAACGGGTCCGTCATCGTCTGGTCACATCGAGATTCGAGGTAAAACTCGTATCGACCTTCGTAGGTATCGTTCAGAGACTTCTCACGAGCACACTACAATGCGGAAACACACTCACGCAAGGACTCCACATAACGCCCCACATACTCCCAGTTCGGCACGTCGAACAGGTCCTCGTTTCCGAGTATCCTACCAGCATATACCAACCCGTTCATGGTGAAGGCCCTAGTGAGCCCCATTCGTGCGTTGTACGCCGTATATATCATCTCTCCATCGTCATTCTGGTCCATGCCAAGCAACAGTGTGTCTCCAGATCCCGGCCGCAAGGGGAGGGTCCTAAGAAAGGCAGCCATATCCTCGCGCCGGGCGAAGTTGCCCAGGGTGCTGCCGAGAAAGAGCATGTGTAAAGGCCGGCTGGCTTTAGACAACGTAGGTACATTATCGCCTGCGACCGAGCTGAGATTACTATGAGAGTGCGTGTAAAATATGAACATCTGCGTACCTGTGCCTCCGGATCTGCCCTCAAGCCCTCCTGCGGAGATAAATCGCGTACCGTCGTCGTAGGTCCCCCAGAGGCCGAATGCGGACACTTTGCCCTTCATCTCTCCTCCGACGGGGGAGCTCTCGAGCTCTTTGAGAGTGCGGACTAGCTCGTGGTCATCCAGATCGAGCGCGTAGAAGCGATTCGTGGGAGCGGCGGTAGTCCTCTCGGGTATTTGGCGAGCCAAAGCAGAGAGGAGATAAGTCGTCTTCCTCAGGGCCCTTGATGGTAGACGTTATTATGTGTACCCGCAATCACATAGCCCCTGAAGGCTCGAATGGCCCTAGACACTCACCCAGAACCGAGCTCGACCAGATCTTGTCCTTCCGATTCGGCGTTCGCGGCGTGATTGCGCATCGCGTGCACTATCTCGTCTGCGTGACGCTGCAAGATGCTGGTTTCTGCGGCGAAGAGGTAGTACTCCGGGGCGTAGCTTGTCATCGCGTCGTATAGCTGAAGTCCGCGTTCGTCGTAGAGAATCATGACAGGCCATTTCTTGGTAGAGTCGGTCAAGCCCGCGATGACTTCGTGCCGCATCGACTCGTCCGTGGTGGCAGTAGTCGGGTCCCGGATGTCCAAGAGCTGTGCATTGGGGTTGCTCATCGTCACGACGATACCTTCTGCCAGAGTCTTCCTGAGACGTCGACAGCAACACGTCGAGGTGCGCCTACGTGGACTGGATAGTGGATGTTCACATGACAGCATCCGACATACCGCACTCTTTGGATGTGTAAGCAATCTTCTCGAGATAGCACACGCCGGCATAGGTTAATACTTATTTGGCCTGCCTTGAACGGCCCGCTGCAGCCTTCCAGTAAGCTGCTGTCGTTTACCGTGTGCCGCGCTTCTCCGGTGTGGTCCAGTACGTACAACGATCGCGCGAAGAGCACTTCAGCAGGCCATCTCCGCTGTGGACACCAAAGAGTTTGAACGATACCGAGCTGATGAGCCGAGTAGCTTCGTCGCTTCCGGCTCGGAAATCGAGTCTCAGGGAAGTTGGAACGTGTCCGGAGCCTGGACTGCNGGGGGCTCGGGGGTCTCGGAGTGGGAGCGTACGTGAATCGAAGCAAGGTACGGAGGTTGAATTCCTTCTTCAATACATGCCATCTGTGGGCTAGATGCACGAGCGTAGTTCATGGCAGTATGCAGGCAAGGAGTACACGCCATGCGTCTTGCACGCGTCCGAGGTTCACCGTCCTGGCGCTTGAGGGCATACAAGTGGGCGTCTGTTTGTTTGCGGGCGGCGGCAAGGGCCGGGCGCCACGAGGCTCCCACTCATTCTTGTAAGCACTGCCACAGACGCCGGCCCTGAGGGAGATCGGGCTTGGAGCGCTGCAGTGCCTTCCAACCGCCTCTTCTTCGGTTCCCCGCCGGGCCAAGAAACGTCCTTCGCCTCTTGTGCCGCGGCTTGTACATGTCGGAGATGGCATTTAGTGTTTTCAGGAACAATCGTTGGAGTAGCACGAACCTGGCAAGGGAAAATTCGGCAACTAACCTGGAGCACGCCGAACCGCACATCATATCGACGTCGTTGAGAAACATTATCGTATATGGATTAGATTGGGCTGACAGTCAGACCAGCCGGAGGGGCGCAAACGTATCCAAGCCCAGCGCACTACGGCGCGTCGTGTATAATGCCATGATGCGAGGTATTACAGTATGGATGCGTGCGAGAATCTACCTATTGCTACATGAATTCTGAGGGGTGGCCAAGTGATCGACGACATTTGACGTGGGAGCGGAGGAGGATGATGGGAAGCGTGAATGCCAGAGCGAACCACAGAGCGCGTTACAGCCAGATAACGGACGAAGAGCGGACGAGACAATTGTGCAACAGTTGACCCCAAATAAAAGGAAGGAAGTGATGGAGGAAGAAGCCCTGTGGTTCTGCAAGTTCGGTGAGGAAGAGGAGGTGGGGGCGGGA
>JAPEVG010000515.1:0-20563 GCA_029747595.1 Trametes cubensis
GTCCTCACCGACCTCGCAGGCTCGAACCCGCACCTCTTCCGGCCGCACATCCCCGCCCTCCTCGCCTTCCTCCCCTCGCTCCTCCTCCCCGTCGTCGACGCCGGCCCCACCCCCACCGTCGCGCGCCCGAACCCGGCGCGGGCGGGAGCAGCTTTGCGTTCCCCCCAGTGACGAACGGGAACGGGAGCTCCGGGGGCGGCGGCGGCGGTGGCGATGAGAAGGAGGTGCCGGGCGAGGACGACGAGGTCCGGAAGGGCGCGCTGGAGTTTATGACGACGCTCAGCGAGGCGAGGCCGGGCATGCTGCGCGGCGTCGAGGGCTGGGTGAACATCGTCGTCCGGGGCTGCCTGGAAGGCATGGGCGAGATCCCAGAGGACGACACCGAGACGTGGCTCGAAGCGGACGTAAGTGTCCCTTTCCCCCTCGCGCCCCCTCTCCCTCTATCGGTGCTGACTCGCGCGCCGACATAACCATAACAGCCCGCCGAAGACCCGACGGACGACACGTACCCGCACACGTACGAGCACTCGCTCGACCGCATCGCGTGCGCGCTCGGCGGGCACGCCGTCCTCCCGCCCGCGTTCGCGTTCATCCCCGCGATGCTCGCGAGCCACGACTGGCGCCTCCGCCACGCGGGGCTCATGGCCATCGCCGCCATCGCGGAGGGCACGAGCAAGGTCATGCACCAGGAGCTCGGGAAGATCGTCGAGTACGTCTACTGCGTCTTGCGTCTGCGTCTTCGAGTTCCCTGCTATGCGTCCTTTCTTTCTCGCTTCCGCCGCTTCTTGGGTCCTCTGCTGATTTTGCGCACGCGCTGATCATGACTGGGTGATATTGCAGCTTGGTGACGCCGATGTTCAAGGACCCGCACCCGCGCGTCCGGTACGCCGCCTGCCAGTGTATGTGAGTGTTCCCGATTGAGCCCCGTCTACTCCCTGCCCGCCTCTTGCCTTCGTGTGCAGCGTACGGTACAGACCCAGGCTTTAATTTCAGGCCGGGCAGCGTTCAATGGCACAGTGTACTAATCACCCTCCAAACCCCTCCACAGCGGACAGCTCTGCACCGACCTCGAGGTGAGCGCTCTCGTCCTGCTTCATCTCTCTGCAAAACATCACGATGCTGCGGGTGAGTCATGCTGGGTTGCTGACGCTGACGACGGTACCGCGCGCGTTGGCAGGAGGTCGTGCAGGAAAAATACCACGAGCAGATCTTCGCTGCGCTGATACCCACGCTCGAGGCGCCCGAGGCCCGGTACGTCCTCCCTTCTCCCCCCTCTCCTTCCCATCCCATCCCGGCCCGCTCCATCCCACCCTCGTCCGCGCGACGCTGACCGCCACCCCTCCGCGCCCGCAGAGTACACGCCCACGCCGCGGCGGCGCTGATCAACTTCTGCGAGGGCGTCGAGCGCGAGACGCTCCTGCCCTACCTCGACTCGATCGTCGAGCGCCTGCTCAAGCTCCTCAACCCGGCCGCGAGCGACCCGTCCCGCCAGCCGAAGCGGTACGTCCAGGAGCAGGTCATCACGACGCTCGCCATGGTCGCCGACGCGAGCGAGGCGACGTTTGCCAAGGTCCGTCGTCGTGCTTCTGCTTCTCGGGTGCCCTTGCGCGGTGTGGAAGCGGGGGACTCATGAGGGTTGGACAGCATTATTCGGCGATCATGCCGCTGTTGCTGAACGTGATGCAAAACGCGAACGGGCCAGAGTATCGCAAGCTTCGCGTGAAGGCGATGGAGTGCGCGGGCTTGATCGGTACGTACACGAGTACGCGGCGGAGGTTGTCCGTGCAGCGCTGACTCGGCCACTCGCGCACTCAGCCATCGCCGTCGGGCGGGACGTGTTCCGGCCAGACTCGCAGACCTTCGTCGAGCTCCTCATGCGGATCCAGAGTACGTCTCCACCCTCTGCACTTCCCAAATTTCAATTCGCGCAAGCAGCTCAAACTGCGCCGGGTAACCGCTCAGACAGCCCGGCTGACCCGAACGATACCATGTTGAGCCACTCGCTCATCGCTACGTGGGCGAAGGTCTGCCAGGCCCTGGGCGAAGAGTTCGAGCCGTACCTCCCCGTCGTCATGCCTCCGCTCCTCCGGGTCGCCAGCTCAAAGGCCGACATCTCGATCTACGGTACGTCCCCTACACCCCCTAGCTGCGCCCCCTTANCCCCCCTGCGCGCTCCCACTCACTGCTAACGACGCGTACGTGCCTTGCGCGCGCGATGATGCAGACGACGACGAAGAGCACGAGGACCGCGACGGGTGGGAGAGCATCAGCATGGACGGGCGCCAGGTCGGGGTCAAGACGTCCGCGCTGGAGGACAAGTGCCAAGCGTTCGAGACGCTCCTCATCCACGCCTCGACGCTCAACGCGCGCTTCGGGCCGTACATCCAGCAGGTGCTCGATCTCGCCCTCCCGGGTTTGCGGTTCTACATCCATGACGGCGTCCAGGAGGCTTGTGCCATGTACGTACCTCTCCCTACTACTAGGCGCATGCGCCCACGGGCATTAATCGAGCGCCGCTGACCACACGCGCGCCCCAACCTCCCCTTGGCACCACGCCTTCTTCGCGCATCTCTGATATTGACACACGTCCCCCCTCCCACAGGCTCATCCCCGTGCTCATCGCATGCGGCAAGAACAGCGGCACGCTAACCACGCAGATGGTCGTCGCGACGCTCTCGCAGCTGATCAACTGCATCGGGAGCGAGTCCGACTCGTCCTTCCTCGCCTCGCTCTACAAGTGCTTCCACGACACGCTCCTCGTCCTCGGCGGNCCGCCGCGCTCGCGCCCGAGTTCGCGCGSGGCGTCGTCGAGGCGACGAAGCGCCAGCTCAACGCCCTCGCGGAGAAGCGCAAGGCGCGCGCCGCGCGGCCCGCGCATGAGATCAGGGAGGAGCGCGAGGACCTGGCGCTCATTCAGGAGATGGAGGACTTTGCGATCGAGGATATGGCGAAGGTTCTGCGTGTGGTCGACGCCCCGCCCGAGCTCATGATCGCGGTCTCGAGCCTCCGCCAGCTCGGGCTCAACCTGTCGGACTGGGAGAGCGAGGAGGAGGGTGGAAGTTAGATGTGAGGGGGAAGAGACAGAAGGATGTTGTGTTGTAACTTGAAGCGAGGCAGGGTGAGAAAGGGCTGTCTGAATACCTGTATGCAAGAATACTACTGTAGCTGGTAGAACAATTATTGGAGGATCATGTGTCTTTTCTTGTTTCGAGAATACAACGCGTTGAAGTTCCACTTGCTTTTGGGAAGGCGGACATATGTACAAATACATACACGGAGTAGAGAGCTAGCCTGAGAGTGAGAGAGAAGCCGCTATTTGGGTGTGACCTCGCCATAGTATGCAAGCGCGGCCTGCACGTTTGCCACTTTCTGGCCGGTCAGCCCGCGAGTCCAGGGCCCTACGCAGGGATCCCTTTATCCCTTTATCCCCGATAATGACGACCAACGTAGGAACGATGACGTATGGTTCTGCAGTATACCTATGGTACACGCTAGCTTGAATACTAGCGAGCGAGCGGACAATGCCAGTGTCGACTCCAATGTCGGGCGCTTTTGGCGTTGGAGACAGGACGTTCAGATTCAGAGATGGGCCAGCGCAGGGTACGATGGGAAGATGAGGTTAGGCGACGTCTTCTCCAGGAGCATGCTGTCCCGAATGTCCGCGCAAACCGCGTTCAGCGCCTTGCCGAGGTAGTCAAAGTCCGACAACTTCACATTCAGAACGTCGTGTCGTGAGCAGCGCGCACACCTGACCGAGCAGGGAGGGTATGCGCACGTACCTCGTTGAAGACTTGGGCGCTGCACCGGCACCACCACGCCCCCGCGTGGACGTAGTGCGAAGTGTACGTCTTCCACTCGTGCAGGAGCGTGTCGCGAAGATACACGTTGATGTCATCGATTTGCTCACTCGAGTACACTTCGCCTGGCGTCGACTCAATGGGCAGCGGGAGCATCACGTTCGTCTGCGGGTAGTGGGTAGAATGCGAGCACGTCAACTGAGAGGTCATGGAGCGCAGTGAACGTTCCAACAAACCATGTTCAGCGTCAATTCTCCAGTTTCGTCCATAAGACGGGTGCCGAGAATCTGCGCGAGCCTCCTCCCACCGTCGAGAGCGAGCTTGTGGCAGTAGTCGTTGATGACCTTTTCTCCACCCAGCCATTCTCGGAATGCTAGGGCTGTCAAACCCGTCATCTGTCAGGGGTCAGGTCAATAGTAGATATCGGAGGTACTCACCGTCAGGAATTGTGATGTACGCTGTCTGGTCGGCTGTTCCGGTCCCTGCGCGCGACCGGATCACGATTAAGCCTTTCGCCGTGCATATGGGAGGGCGATGATCTTCACTTACAGGTGTGTTGACCCACGAAGTTCGTCCCTAGCTCGCCGTACTTCGCACTTCGTGGGGAAACGTAGCCATGCCCCGTCGGGATCGACGATTTGATGACATTCTGGTTACTGCGGGACATGATTGTCAACTTCCTGCTAGTCCCACCGGCGATATAGTATACTGACCGTCTGGGAACATATAGCACTGCGCAACCCCGCTTTGCGTATAACCACTTGTGGCAGTCTGTGATCCAGAAATCCGGCTTAATCTCCCCGAGATTCAGACCAGACTGATACGAGGTCGTCGGTCATCAGCAGAAGGCAACAGAAAGTGATCAACACAGACCTCTTGCCCGATGCTATGGGCTGCGTCGACAACGGACCACACGCCTTCTTCTCGACATACCCGGACCATCTCGCGCCATGGCATAAGTACGCCGGGAGTAGCGGAGATCGAGTCGATGATGACAACCATCTTATTTTTCCTCTTTGTGGAGTCGGAGGTGTACCCAGGCGAGAGCGGGGGGACATCCGTGAACTGGCTCTGGACGTACTGCCGCTTGAACTCGCGCAACTTCGTGCGGAAGATGTCGAGGATCTGTGCGTGCGTGAGTGGGAAGTTGTACTCGATGACTGGTGCCTCTGGCCGCGGCTGTTCTGAGCGGTCCGCAAGGTAGCGTATTGTGTTTGTGATAGCGCCGTACAATGTGGAAGCTGTCACGCTGTTCATCAGGGGCTTCTGATATGAGGAACCAGTGATGGAGGTACGTACCGCCGATGAGGAGGTCGCCTTCCCGCCACTCGAAATTGCGCAGCACGGTATTCAGAGCGTGTGTAGCGTTGGGCGCAAACACCACTTCGTCCGTATCGGCACCGATGAGTTTTGCGATGGCGCTCCTGGCGATCAAGGAACTGTCAGGAGAATCCCACCGCTAAGGCGTTGACACGCACCTAGCCTTGTTAAGCAAGGGCTGGAAAGTCACCCAATGGAGCTTGTCCGGGATCCTCTCGATCTCATACGCATAGCGGGTTACAGCGAAGAGGACGGGTAGCGGCAATGTGCCCCATGAGCCTACAGAATGCCATCCGGCGTTGAGACGAAGATCAGACAAAGGGTACACAGAGCGTACCTGGGTTGAGATTGACATAGTCCTCATCCAAAGGCATGTAGCGCTTCATCGCATGCCCGAAGGGAGGCGGTTTCTGCGATGGGTCGTACGTCTCCCATTGGGAAGGGATCAAGTTCGGGATCGGCATACCTGCAGAGTAATGTCATCTAGTAGAGGCTTAGGAGAGAAAGAACACGGCGTACCGCGAGCTATGTGAGCTGGTGGAGGATACGTTCTCGTTGTTGGATCGAGATGAGTTGCGATGGTGAGAGATTGCGCTTGAATGTGTTGATCTGTCTAGCGAGTAGGGGTCCGGGTAGATATACATACACCGGACTAGATTTCACACTCAGATCTCCAGCGAAATACCTGTGCCGGACGGTCTTTACGAGCCCTTACATGGGTGCGTTGGATTCCCCGCAATTTCAAACGGCAAGAGGTCGACCCTCCAAGGTGTTACGTCCCAAGAGCCCTCTTCTCCGGTCTAGCGACTGACGAAGCCGCGGGACCTGAGCAGACAGCGTATTGCAGCCCGCTGCACCATTTTTCCGCGTCAACAGTCTGGAAGTCGTTCAATTGTGAAGATTCTGTTGCCTGAATTTGGTGTCGCCTATATGAGTGTGCATATCGCTTCGGCTCGTCACGCACCTGTGGGATCACGTTCGTGGCGGAGTTCGGGATTGGCCCCGACTGTAGGTCGGGGGTGTTACTGGCCGAATGACGGTGCAACGTCGTGCCTTGGGCGTCTGCAAGTCAACACCGTTGCGCCTCCCCTGCATATTTTCTAGAAGTAAGGTCACGCGGTATGTTGCTATTGCATGGCAGGATGGTTGGGCGTCGCACAGATTGTGCACTTTGCACGGAGTAGGCAATGATGTGATCACTTGCAGCTAGGATTTCATGTGCTTCAGCAAACGTTTTCTCACCGGCTGTCATCAAACAGGCAGTATAGAGCTATTGGGTGCACTTACCCGACGGAAGAAGGAGGCAAGCACGGTGAATTTGTCGCACTAGGCGTCAAGGCAAGGGTTGGGCGGTGGACTCGGGCGGTACGCCCATAACATTCCATTGTATCGTTGTGGAGCGAAGGCTCCTGATGACTTGAGGAAGCTTTGCCCTGGGAGGACACGGGTTGTGTGCAACTGATTGGACTGATGCGCCTTTCCTCGGGCATCGTACTTGCACCAAATGGAAACCCACTCGCCGCTCGTCCGCCCGGCCTCGGAGGATAACACAAACGTTCCTTTCCTCGGAGGTTGCATAGACGCAGTCGAGCGCCACGACGAGTGGGTTGGGTAAAGGTACCTTCCAATCGGGAATTCGACCCGGCGCAGTCAGAGCAAGTCGATCAGGATGCGGGATTCGCATGCCGAGAGAGGGGACTGCGACGCGTCTGAGGAGGCTCAGCAGGGGGATCAAGCGTGGGCATCCGGGATGTGCCCTCTTCCTATCAGGGACGTCGTCTACTTGCCTGCGTCTGCGCTCCCACCGAGCGTGATTAGCGGCCATCCGTGAGAGTGAAGAGTCTTGGCAGCGATTTCGGAGAGGTCGGAGTCAGTACATACACTTTTAGTAGAACATACTTCTAGACAGAATACGAGCAGCTGCGGAATACATTAACGGAAGTGGTGCACGAAGTTCAGGGACGGGAGATGGTGGTGGTCGCTGGATGAGCAGAAAAGCTGTGCTGGCACAACGTTCAACGCCTGCCAGATTAGGCTAGTGCGGCAAGTCGCGGCAGCTGTGTGCCTGTCCACCTCCGTCCTCCTCTCCTAATTCCGACCACCTCATCGGGGCGCTCGCATCCTGCTCTGAAAGCATGTGCTTTGCTCTCAACGCCGGCGGAGACATCGACGACTGCAGGAATTCGACAACCGATCTCTTTAGCGCATTCGCGCTCTCGCCACGATGCGGAAACCATCCGCATCATCAGTCAGCGCCACGAACTCGCCGCCAATAGATCTGTCCGACGCCCGAACAGTGCAACATTAACCAATGACAAATGCTCCTATTTCGTCGCAAATAGGTAAATTTCAGCTCAACTTGCGTCGGCCCATCTGGTTCCCGGACGTGGCCCATCACCAACGCAGTGGTACTACTCCTATCATCCTCCCGTCGCTCGTACCAGCCACCCCAGCCAGTGTCGTACCAGCTCTCGGTATAGTCTTTATACTTGACCACGGTCGCAACGCGGAACACGTCGCCCCCGAGTCACCTTGTTCGAGTCACCTTCACTCTATACTAGTACTCGAACATGAGCCTCGCTGCTGCCGACCGAGACGAAGAGAAGCACGCCCTCGAGGACAAGTCCGGCACGGATACGGGCACAATCACAGCCAGTTCCTCTATTGCTGAACCTCCCCATGAAGGCCAGCAGGAGCTTGAACATGTGCCTGATGGCGGTCGGGAAGCCTATACGGTGGTTCTCGGAGCGTCTCTCGCTCTATTCGCCTCGGCAGGCATGGTCAACACTTACGTGCGTACCCTGAACGATTTTCATCTCCTGCGTCTCAATCACATTGCCATCGTAAACTAGGGTGCATTCCAGGACTATTACGAAGCTACACTCCTGCCGTCTTCGTCTTCCTCGTCAATCTCCTTGATAGGCTCTCTCCAGATCTTCTTCTTGTACTTCATAGGTACTCTTACCGGCAGAGTCTTCGATGCTTATGGGACAAAGGTCGGCGATCTCTTTCATCCGGGTGTTCTGAACTCGTACTAAGCATAGCTGAAATACAGATTATGATCCCGCTCGGGACGTTCATCTGCGTGTTTTCCCTTATGATGGTCTCACTATGTCAAAAAGACCAAGCGTACCAAGTCTTCCTTTCCCACGGGGTGCTATTCGGCCTCGGTATCGCTCTCTTGTGTGTCTTGTCGTGCTCCACAGCTTGATTGTAGTCCTCACAGTCTCGGTTTTCTCCCGCACAGGTTCAATCCTGCCGTCGCAGTACTCGGCCACTGGTTTCGCAAGCGACGTGCCCTCGCGATCGGCCTCACTACAGGAGGCAGCGCGAGTGGCGGAGTCATCCTGCCTATCCTCCTCGAACGGCTTATTCCTGCCGTCGGATTCGGATGGGCCGTTCGCATCGTCGGCTTCGTGCTACTGGGTTGCTTGATCATCTCCTGCCTGACCATCCGAACGCGATTGCCGCTTTCGGGGCACATCTCATGGCGGACAGCGATCGACTTCGGCGGATTCAAGGATCCCCGGTACGCCCTGGCGTCTTTTGGAGCGTTCCTGTGCGTGATTCCTGCGGCGCGTGCAGCTGCACAGTTTACCCATGTTTGACTTGACCGCTTTGCGCAGACTCTTCTACGGGTTCTTCATCCCGTACTTCTACATTCAGATCTACGCGAACTTCCGCGGGGTCCCACCGCACATTGCCAAGTACCTCCTAGCGATCATGAACGCAACCAACGTGCCGTCGCGCATTCTACCCGGCTACGTCGCTGACAAAGTGGGCCCGTACGTACATACCTTTTCTCTGTTTTCCCGCCGGGGCTGTGGTTATCGCCCGGCTAGCCATTGACAAATGCAGATGCCAGCATGCTGACACAGCGACCTCGCGCACCTTCACAGACTCACCGTGTTCATCCCGGCCGCCGCGATTTGTAGTGTCCTGCTTCTCGGGCTCTGGCTCCCCTCTCACAACACCGCATCGATCGTCGCGTTTGCGGCGCTGTATGGTCTATTCTCAGGTCAGCACGTGTTCGCCTACTACATATGCTTCCGCTAACTGGGGTGAATCGGTGACAGGCGCATTTGTTTCCCTTCTTCCTACGTACATCGCATCCATCTCACCTCGCGAAAAGCTTGGAGCCCGTTTAGGTGCGTCTGTCTGGCCGTTCTTGTTGGATACCATCTTGACCTTTTCGCTTTCTCAGGCTCCGTGTATATGGTCGTCGCAGTCGCGTCGCTCGTAGGGACGCCGACCGCCGGCGCGCTGCTCAGCAAAACCGACGACGCGCACTTCCGGAACCTGATCATCTTCTGCGGAGTGCTCAGCGTCGCAGGGACAGTCGTCATGGCCCTAGCGGGCATTGTCGGCTCCTCCGCTCTGCGAGGGCGACTAGGCAGATGGTGCGGGAGCCTACGCGACATGTCGGCTCCTGAGACATTGAAAAAGTCAGAGGATGTGTAAGTGGTGGCCTGGGGTCTGCGGCTTGCGATGACATGGTAATACGTTCGTTGCCATGGATCGGGTTTGCATGGTACGGTGAGCTGACGATATCTGACTTATGGTGTAAAATATCCTACATAGAGCATAGACGAACCACGACGAATTCGACACGACTAGAACTTGCGACTCCTAAAATGTGACATCTGTGGATCTGACCATTTTGTCCCGCGCACACTCAATGGCGGGGCTTGCCGCATTCGCGCCGTGCTTGGACCTTCGCTGCACGCGAAAACAGAATGTCGGGGTTTACGTGCTCTCCTGATGGACCGCGACCCACACAATAGAATCCCGTAAGTCGTCTGACTTCCTATTGCGGGGGCATTGTGACAAAGCATAGCTCGTCTAACATCGTCGACGATCAGGTCATCCCGCCTTGCTTTCGGCTCTCACCGACGCAGCTTTCAGTGCTGAGTCCAACGATGTGGAGCCTTGCGCAGGCGAATGCCGACGCCGACGCATCCATGTTGTTGGTCCACAGCGTAGATGTAAGGCCTGGCACGATGTCTCAACCGTGAACAGATAGCCAGTTACCCAATTCCGACGCCGATCAAGCTCGCTGGGGATGTACCTGGGTCTTCCTGAGGCTCGCGGACGTCTCGAGGCTGAGCCCTGCAATGATTGTTAGCACTATCATTACGTGGCGATTTCAGCGGCCCCGTCCACAGTCCACGCTTCAAACGATGTCTATGGACATATCGATAGGTCTATGGCGCGTACTGGTGGTACTAGGGGTCGGTCGTAAGTGATCATGAACACTGGAAGGAATTCTGCGAACGCGAAGTCGAGGAGGTAGAGGCCTAGGGTGACAGGTACCGCTATGAGGAAGCTTGAGGCACCCAGACCTTCTGGGCGTCTTTGGCGTAGAACCGGCCTGATAGAATATTACGGTATCAGTGGTAAGTCTTTCGTCCATGAGGGTGACCCATCACAACTCACTTGACTTTTCAGAGAGCTGAAAGGGGATATCAAGCATAGCGATGCAATGTCGAAACGTCGACATCTCGCCAGGCTACTCTTGCAGTACGCAGTGCATTGTATCAGATGTCGAGGACCCACTGTCCCTTGTGTTCATGTCTGCTGATCGAGCCCCATCTTGCTTCATTGCCAGGGCGCGACATTTCGTGCATCGGCTAGCGTCCAAGATGTGCGACTTCAATCCGAAGATGTCCGCCTTTACGCCTCAATCCAACTGTTCGACGTTCAGCCTCTACACTCCAGTCTCTGAGACGGTATCTCGTCGGCTGACCATTGCCAAGACAATAGAGACACCTCGAATTTGACACTGTTCTTCTCCGGCGTAGTGCGGATATCGTCGTTGCAGTGCGACCATCTCGTGGACTGTGTCAGGCACACGCACACTTCTCCAAGAGGTCCTTCGGTTTGCAATGCGTCACCAACGCATCCATTCTCTATCCAATCGTTCACTCAGTGTAAGCAACTAACAAGGCGCTACGATGTCAGTTGATGCGTTGTCCTTGTTCTCGTTTAGGTATGAGGGTGTCTCGCGACGCTGCGGAGATCGGTGAGCGGAGGCTATCGTGTATTCCAGTTGAAACAATTCTGCAGTCTCCTGCTTTTGCTGACAACGTTCGTCTTGCGCGTGCACTAAATTGACGTACGATAGCAGTGAGTTCAACACACGCAAGCCGGTATCGATGCCATCCGAAGGTCAGCCGCGAGCTACACCACCCTTGCATGATCTGAGAAACGCGTTTACAGCATATACTTCACTGCGAATGCTAATGGCTCAGCAAGTTCTTGAGAATGGTTTTCTCCAACAAGACAGTGATCCGCACATCCCAGGAATCAACCGGATGTACTCACTTCCAGTGTCCAATTCACAGATCCGTGCGATGTCGGAACAGGTCTGACGGTCAGCAGGGGGTAGGAGTGTACCGCCACCACGAGTCCTCCACGGCGCAACCATCGATGGGCACTGCCTCGCCCCTTTCCTTCTTGTGAACGAGAGCTATGAACACGCTTTGAGTGTTCGAGGAGCGAAGCCCATATTGAAATCGAATATGCAAATGCACACTCGGCCGCGACCATGGATGAACCATTGTCTTCCAGTCCGCGCGATAGCGTCCTAGGGCCAAGCCAAGCTGAAGTCATGGTCTCAGTGCCAATCTTTCCCAAGGAAGCTACATAAAGTGCGGAAACGGACGCACCCAATCCCACAATCTCACAACCGCACCCTACCTACACACACCACCCAAGAGCCCAAGCGCACCATGAGCACGCTCGCCGCCCTCCGCGCCCTGCACGACACCATCGGCAACGCGCTCGCGGACATCGAGTCCGTCTATCGCGGCAAGTCGCTCGACTACCCCTCGCTCTCCGCGCCCTACTACCACCAGCTGTCCGTCGACATCTCCTCCTCTGCCGCGCCCCCGCCTACCCCGGANGCAGAAAGCGGCGGAGGAGCTGACGATAGACCCTGCTGTCGTGCAGGCGTCGAACTTCATCGTCGCCGCGTGCGGGCAGCTCGCGGCGGCGGTGCACCACCCGTTCTTCACGATCCTCGAGGGCGCACACTATGTGAGTGCATGCCACGCTGTAGCTTGGGTAGTCTGAGATGAGTATTGGGTGGCTGACTGTCGCGTTCCTCAGGGCCATATCACGTCCGTGCTGGGGTTCCTCGAGGCGAGCCACATCGTCGAGATCCTGCGCGACGCAGGTCCGCAGGGCCTGCATGCGAAGGACATCGCGCGCCAGATCGAGGAGATCCACCTGGGCAAGGACGCGCCCACTCGCGATGACATCAACCACCTCGATCCCGCTCATTTGAGTACGTCTCCATCCGCTCCTGCTCGTTTTGTATCAACCTGATGCTGACGTGGCATTGGCGGCTCATTCACAGTCCATGTTCTCCGCCTGCTCGCGACGCACCACATGCTGCAGGAGGTCGCTCCGAACGTGTTCGCGAACAACCGGTTCAGCAGCTCGCTCGACTCGGGCAAGACGCTCGAGCAGCTGAGGACTACGTGGGTACACCCGCGCTCCATTATTTGACATATGTTGCTGACATCCTGCTCCTCGTGATGGGCAGCCCGGAGAAGAAGTACGACGGGACCAACGGCGGCGGCGCATACGTCGGCTTTGCGTACGTCCCTCTCGTCCCCTAAGCCTCCCTTCGCTAACAACGTCAATCAACCCAGCACCAAGGAAATGTTCCGCAGCGTGACGTACCTGACTGAATGGCTCATCCCGTCTGTCAAGACGTCCAAGCCGAAGCCCGCGACGCCGTTCGGCGTCGCGTTCGACACGGACAACTTCTACGAGTTCATGGAGCGGCCCGAGAACGCGTACCGGCTCACGCAGTTCACGCGCTCGATGAGCGGTGCGCGCGCGACGCAGGGCGAGAAGACGATCGCGACGCAGTCCGGTGTGTACTACATTCACCAGACAGATGATTGGCGGGGGCTGACGTGACGATGAATGTCCAACAGCGTTGAAGTGGGAGACACTCCCGAAGGACTCCGTCGTCGTCGACGTTGGCGGCGGTATCGGCGCGGTGTCCGTCCAGATCGCAGAGTCGCACCCGCACCTGCGGTTCATCGTCCAGGATCGCGCCCCGACGATCGCCATGGCCCCTGCGGTACGTCTTCATTGACACTCGCGATGTGCCCGCACTTATCGACTGACAACATATTGGCGAACAGCTCTGGGGTGATGCGCACAAGGACCTGTTCGAGTCCGGCCGTGTCTCCCTGCAGGCGCAGGACTTCTTCCAGCCCCAGCCTGCTGCCCTCGATGTGCCCGGCGTCGGCCCCGTCGCGCACCCTGCTGCATACGTGACCGCGCGCGTCATGCACAACTGGCCAGATGCGCAGTGCAAGCAGTGAGTTTCACGTTTATACCCTGTATGTTCGGGCGCGACTGACCTGCGATCGCGCCGTAGCATTTTGAAGAACCTGCGCGCGGCAGCTGGCCCGGACACGAAGCTGATCATCAACGATACCATCCTCCCGCTAGCGTGCGAGGACCCTGCGACGACGTCCGCGGAGGATGGCCCGACGTTGCCGCCGCTCGTCCCGAAGGGCTCTGCGATCCTGCCGAACATGGGCAACGCGACGCTGAGCGGGTACCTGGTCGACATCAGCGTGAGTATATGCGTTCTTTCGGGGTCTGTTGTGTACGGCAATACTGATGACTTGGATGTCACGCAGATGATGACGGTGTTGAACGCGAAGGAGCGGACGCTGGAGGAGTTCAAGGCTCTTGCACTGAGCGCGGGCTGGAAGGTGGTGAGCGTGGACCGGTGCTCGCCGCCCATCCCATGGGGTTTCATTGTTGCGGTCCCCGTATAAGTGGGGGAGCGGCTCATGCTGCGACGTTTACATTTGGTCGGTTTGGGTTTCAAGAGATGTCGTAACTTATCCTGGAGGTGTGAGAGTACGGTAGAAGGTCTGTTGTGCTAAATGGAATGTGGTCGAGGTGCACCACTTCGACAAGTTTTCGGAGTACTGAGAGGTCGTAGTGGAGGCCGGAGCTGAGATGATGCGCAAAAATCAAGCGTAATGTGGGTTCCAGCACGACACCCATGGTGAAGTTCGTATGCAAGCACCGGCCAAGTCTGCGAGTCCGACAAAGCCCGAATGGGACGTGTCATCTTATCTGATAAGATGCGACGGGGACGGACACCGCAAGGGGCCATCTTATCAGATAAGGTTTAGATCCTCTGCCTACAGCCATCCAGGCTCCAGCTCAAACGTGGACATGGACGACCATCCCCTTTCACTTTGCTCAACACTTGCGTAAATTCAATCTTGACGTGCGATGCTCGCACAGACGGCCGAGCCGATCACTTACGCGTCCTTCTTCCACTCCACTCTCTACACCCCGATGTCGCATGGCACGATGGCGATCAGTCTATCGCCCATCGCAACATCCATATAAACTCACAACACACGTCCTCGTACCCTCGGACTTGCTTTCCATCTCATCATGGCGACCCTAGCTGCACTACGCTCTCTTCACTCAACTATTGGCGCTGCACTCAGCGAGATTGAGCAAGTCTACAACTCCCAGGGCCTCGACTATCCTTCTCTCGACGTCCCTTCCTACCAGAACATCCCAGCCGATTCCCCTCTTCCCGCTGAACTCAAGCCAACTGAGAAGCAACTCGAACAGGAACGGCTCACGACTGACCCCGCCGTTGCGAACGCGATCAACCTCGCCGTTGCCGCGGGCGGTCGCTTGCTCGCTACCCTCCAACAGCCTCTCATTTCTGTCCTCGAGACGTCTCATCTCGTGAGTCAGGCTTCGTGCTATCCATGAGAGCCTTGAGATTGAATATAATATTATGTCGTCTTGCACAGGGGCATATCGCTGCGGCCCTCTCTTTCCTTGAGGCAAGCAATGTCGCAGAGATCCTCCGTGACGCCGGCCCGGACGGCTTGCACGCGAAGGACATCGCTCGCAAGATCGAGGAGATCCATCTGGGCAAGGAGGTCGCGCCTGGTTCGCCAACAGAACAGATTGAACCTGCGAAAATCAGTACGTGTGCTCTTTTCGCAATCTAGCTTGCGCGCTGCTGACGAGAAATTGCTCGTAACAGGCCACGTCCTGCGCCTGCTCGCCACGCAACACTGGCTGCGGGAAGTCAAGCCCGACGTCTTTGCCAACAACCGCCTGAGCAGCCTCCTCGACTCTGGAAAGACTCTTGACCAACTCCGCACCACGTATGTAATCCTGTAGATCCGCACCGCTCGCACGGATGGCCTTATCACCTAACAGACCAGAGAAGAAGTACGACGGGACGAATGGATTCCCTGCGTTCATCGGATTCAGGTACGTTCTCGTCATCTCGCCTCGTAACCCGCTCTCCTCTGCTCACGCCAACCTCTTACTACATCTCAGCACCTCAGAGCTTTTCCGAAGCGTGACCTACCTCAGAGATTGGCTGCTCCCTGCTTCTCCTAGTGGCTCGCAGTCTAAGCCGAAGCCTGAGACCCCGTTCCACCTAGCATATAACACCGAAGAAGGATACTACGGCTGGCTCGAGCGCCCCGAGAACGCGTCCCGCCTCGCGCAGGTTGGGAGTGGCATGGCCATCGCCCGCGCCTCTGGTCGTAAGAGCATTGCCGACACCTCCGGTACGCACCGAGTGTCCATATCGAGTATCTTCCGTAAGTGTGCTGATGTATCCACTAACGCTGCAGTATTCCCATGGGACAAGCTCGCGAAGGACTCGGTTGTGGTCGACGTCGGAGGCGGAATTGGCTCCGTGTCCGTGCAGCTCGCGGAGCCTCACCCTCACCTTCGCCTGGTGGTGCAAGACCGCGCGCAAACCGTTGCGATTGCGCCAAAGGTGTGTCGCCTCCTGCCCGTCTGAATGTGTCCCCTGACGCTCATGTCGTTGCAGATGTGGGGCGACGCGCACAAGGACCTGTTCGACTCTGGCAGAGTTTCGTTCCAGGCGCAAGACTTCTTCGAGCCCCAGCCCCAGGCTCTTCAAGTCCCCGGAGCAGGCGCGGTAGCGCATCCCGCTGTGTATCTCGTCACGCGCGTATTGCACAACTGGCCCGATGCGGACTGTGTCAAGTACGTCTTGATTCCTCTCGTTACAACGCAGGCACTGCGTTGCGTCATGCAACGATACTGACCGCTCGCTCTTACAGGATCCTGGCGAACCTCCGCGCCGCTGCGGGTCCGGACACGAAGCTCATCATCCACGATATGATCCTCCAGCCTCTCTGCGCCGAGTCCGCCGAGCCTACCTCTGGCATCACTGCCGACAACAAGCCGACTTCTGTGCCCAGCCTTCAGGCGCCTCTCGAGAACTGGGGCAAGGCCGTTGCGCCTGGACACCTCGCCGACATCACCGTGCGTTCTCTCCCCCTTTTCCTTCCCCTTATTCTGTCACTCCGTGTTCCCTCTCTGCTAACACACCGCTTGCGATCTAGATGCTGACGCTCATGAACGCACGCGAACGGACTCTCGAGGAGCTGCGCGAGCTTACGCTCGCCGCAGGATGGCGGATCACGGATGTGGATCGCAGCCCTCCTCCGCTCCCTTGGGGGTATATCGTCGCTGTTCCTGTCTAGGCAGGCGGCTGGGCTCATAGTTGGCTACGGTAGAGGGTAGAGTATGCGCTTCAACAGCGTCGTATTAATGTGGAGATTGAGTGCAAGGATGAATTGAAAGGGTCACCTCTGCAGTTTCGTACGAGCGACTCCTCAAGTTCTGCGCGGTTCTGCGGATTATGTCCGCCGGTCGGGCCACACGTCGCTTCCCTATGGCGTCCAGGGATCTCATCGCTATCCCCGTGTGGGCTCACATGTGAGCACGACCCTGACCGCAGTATACGCAATCGGCCGGCGGCGCACAGACATAAGGAAAGAACGGATGTACAAGAGGCATCTATGATACCAAACTTGGATCTACGGTCGCGGTGATGATCACATCTAGCTCTACCTAGCTTCGACTCTCCTGTCCGATCCTGGCCCTCTAGGATCTCTCACAATGACACAGAAACTGTGGCAAAGAAACTGCATAACCCGTCCACCAGACCGCCATAGTACTTCCCTGCCGATGCGCAAGTGGGTCAACATGCAGATTGATTACAGACGTGCTGATACATTGCTCGATACCTGGCTTGTGGACATTTGGATCGCTTGCTCGGCACGCCCGATGCGGACGTGGCAGGTGTACCTACGCACAGGACGATACCCATCGACTGACGGTCGTTCTGCTGCTACCATCAATGTGGGGAAATACTCTCAAGCTCATTTCATGTGGGTCCTACACATGGGTGTAATTGCAGGCAACGCTCAGCCTCACGGCTCCTTTTAGCAGTCGGACTCGCATCGTTCTGACGCGATCACGTGATCGCGTTTGTGAGGGACAAAAGATGGATAGTTGGACAGGACGATGGGATTCACGACCAGGACATCTCGGAGTATTCACATGTGGCGTTATAGCAGGTGTTGACGAACGGCAACTGTCGAATTGTTACTAAGGCTGACCTAGCCGCTCCCAAGGATCCCGTCAAGTGTACGTTACCTGTACGAGACTCTGCCGCCATAAAGGCCACGCATACCTCAACAAGGGGTCGTTCACACTTTCCGCCATGAGTACAGCCCACCTTGGCCTCGTAAAACTCGCCCTCTTTGTGCTCAACTGTGTCGCCGGTTCAGGTCAACAAGGAACTTCTGGAGGGAGCGCGCTCAGTATATTACCGACTCCTTTGTCCTCAATTTGGATTCCGGTCCCGACTCCTGGACAATGTGTCCCTACATGCTTCACCTCTGCCGCTGAGAACACGGGCTGTGGGAGCTTGTGAGTAGACCTTGGCCTTGGTTTTGCGAGATGCTCATAAAGCTTGATATCATCCTCTAGGGCTAATACAACATGTGTATGTAAGCCGGACCATAGCCTCCTTGACAGGGCTGAAGACTGCATTTCGGATACCTGCCAAGGGGTGGATCCATCAAGCGCCGTTGCTTCGTATTACTCTACAACGTTGTGTACAGGGAGCGGCACACCATCCCCGTCCCAACCTGCAAGCTCCGTCTCTATCTCGGCCGTCGAGACCTCTACATCTGGCGCTACACAAATCCAGGAAACTACTAGTAGTTCATCCGCCGGTACGAGTCCGATTACGGCTTCTACAGGCTTGCCGCTCAGCATGGGGTCCTACACACGAGATACTACTAGTAGTAGTGTGATCTTTACCTCTGCACCCACCCAACCTTTTGCGTCCCCAAGCATCTCTCCACCGCCAGACAGCGCTGGTACCCTAATTTCAACACAAGGTACCAGCAGCAGCGGGACTGGGATCCCACCTGGAACCCCAAACCCCTACACATCCACTATCTCCAACCTTCCCAAGCCCGTCCTGCCGCCCTCTCATTCACACTCTAATACGCTCACCATATTACTTCCCGTAATATCGGTGATTCTCCTCGCCGCAGCCGCCATTTGTCTCCGTAGACGTCTTAGACGGCGAATATCGCTATGGGGATGGCTGGCCCATCGCGCCTTCGAACCGCCGACATCCCGAGATCAGCAAGAAAGCCCTCAAGGAGAGCACGACGCTCATTTGGTTGAGGAGGCTCGATCCGTATCCTCCAGAGGATCTCTCGACTCTAGCTGGCATGTAGACGGGGATGTCGCTGTCAGGAAAGCACTGTACGGCGATGTAGCTATGCCCAGCGACGGCGTACTCCTGGAAACCAACTGTGGCCGTGGGACGCTCGCGATCCTCGATCCTAGCAGCGAGCCACTCAGATCAAGCATGGGAGCGCTCGACGACAGAAGTTCCACCTGCCAATGTCGCACGGCGGGTGCTCGAGCACACTTTGATATGGCGATCGATGATGGCGTCAGCACCGGAGGGTCTACCTCAAACCTGTCACGTCAGGCGAAGGACTGCATGGGTATGTCGACATGCCGTTTTATGTTGAGGTTCCCCGCTGATCTCCTGTCTAGCTATACCACCTGAATTACCACCGATCGATGCGGGCTCGGAAAGAGACAGGTCACCTGTCGAGCCCCAATCCGCAAGCGAAGCTATCGTCAGCACGCCTACCAGCTCAATTTCGGGAGGGCAGACTGGGCACGCCGAGCCTCGTGCGCTCACGCTCGTCCTTCCGTGGGCCTTAGGGCAACATCTACTGTCTCTCGCGGCGGCTAATCCACTGCCACACGACGAGGCATTGCATCCAGTAGATGGGGAAGCGACGGAACCTCCACCTCCATATCACCTCATATAGCGACGAAAAAGTCCAGAATATATCTCGTGGTATCCTTGCCTCGTGGTATCCTTGTCGTTATAGCATCTAGACTCGGGTACCAGGTCGAACTGCTCGTCATCCGTCATCCATACCCCTGCGCCGCTACGCCACAATCCTAGGCCCATCATTTTCCCGGGACTACATACGTATGCTCATACTGCAGCTCGCCTAATCATACCTATTCACCGACTCCTTACCGGTGAACGTTGATCTTGAGCTTTGCTGTATGCTGGATATCGCACCCTGCAGTCTGAATTGCACGAAGGGTGCACATCAGTATAATGGCGAGAGACAGCAGGAGACGTGGCTAACTATGAGAGTACTTATTCAACCGGTAAATTGTGGAGAGGTTACCACGCCGCCTTTCGGAGAGATGCGGAGGACTGACTGACAACACTGAGGAGAGATGAGTGTGCGAGTTGAGATTGGGCATCTGTTGTCCTTTCCGAGAACCTGGGAGATAGCCAGCAAAGCAGTAGCAAGCAAAATGGAAAAAGGCACTATTCTAGAGTACGTAGATTGAGCGACTGAGGTAACCAGCCACTGGTGGATTGTGAGGGCAGCGGAGGTAAGTGCGACGAACCAGGTGGTCATCAGAAATTACCTTGCTTGACAAGGTTACCTCGACCCCCGGAATTGAAGCCTCATATGTCCTACCCGAGAACTTCCGACGTCGTGTCCGTGCAATCCCGACAAGGTCGATCGGGCGCTTCTCTTACTCCTGCATTTCGTGGTACATACTTCGCGCGTTCGCCTTTGTCTCGCTACGTCTCGTCTTGTAAGCAGAGATATTGAACATCCCATGTCGAACGACTCACCTGGCAGTCATTATGGCGGCAGTCGATGAGCTGAAAACACCGCAGGAAAGATGCCAGTGCGGCTGGAACTGAAAGACATGCTCCTAGCTTCAAAATCTGGTCATAGTATGAGCCTTCCTTCCCGCCTTGAGCTCTCACTCGTCGCTCGCCCAGAAAGCATAAAGTCGTACGTAATTCGACATATAAGGGAGCTTTAAGATCATGCTAAACGAAATACATGCTAATAGGCCATACCTGGGACTTCAGCATCTGTGGCGAACTTGCACATGCATCCAGGTGTCTGGTGTATGTCCATGAGCCGCAAGTGCAAGAATGCCATGCGCAGGCATCTTAACGGCCTCTGGACTGCACATTAGACCAACAACATCGATGCAGCGAACATTGCTGG